>OY757907.1:136186177-136441177 GCA_963585895.1 Sepioteuthis lessoniana | reverse complement strand
GTATGAAGAAAGTCGAAAAAACAAAATAATTCAAATTAGATGAATTTATCATGATGGAAAGTCAACGTTAAACGTTTCAGTTTTAATAATCTTATTCAGGACTTTAAGACCATGAAAAATGTTGTTTAGAAAATTATGGATGTTTGTTGAAATAACAGGAGAAAAGAAATACATTTTCTTTTCTCCTGTCGTTTCAACAAGATTAGATTCAATGTTTAATATTGACTTTCAATCATAATAAATTCATCTAATTTGTATTATTGGGGGGGGGTCCTTTCATATCTTTATATAAATATATTCAATATATAAAAACATACATAACAATAAAATTATAGAGTGGTTTTAACTCATAATCAGTCCAAACTGGATTTTTATATTTTAATGACCTCTTATCAAAATATTCTAAGACTACTTAGGTATTTATTCCCTGTTGTGGTAATCCATTTATTAATTCAAATTAAAGTTGATGGCAGGCAAGAAGTATAAATCAGAATATTATGGGATCTGCTTAGCAATCAAAAACAGTCTAATATTCCAAATGAATAATTCTAATAATATCATTCTAAAGTAGCTAAGTCTCTTAATAAAGGATCATTGGGTCATGGGGTTAAATTGGTTCCAAATCTTAAACTTTGCTGAGAGATTATTATATATTTAATCTATAAATCTACTGAAGAAAAAATTCAGCTTATCACAAAATGACAACTTAGTTACTAAATGATATGATAAAAAAATAATCAAATTTAACTTAAAAGTAAATTATTCGACTATAATTTTGAAAGGAAGAATTTTAAATCAATATGGAAAGCTTATTTATTTCATATCATATTCATACTTTGTTTTCAAAATAACAATTATACTTTTATATATAATATATTAAAAATCAAGAAAAGTGTTATTTCACTTAAAGACAATAAGATATGAGGCTTAAAATAAAAGCTAAGTATATCTTAGCTGAAATCTCAGGATGGAAAGAGCTCAATAAAGATTATACAGTACAAAAATCCATCAGTAGTTTAATTTAAAGATGATCTTAAGAAGATTAGATTGCAAAAGTTAATCCATCAATCATTAACATTAATCATTATTCTCTATAAGAAATTGTTTATAAGCATCTTATTCCTTTAAAATAAACACAGGGATCATCATTTCATATTGTATATTTTATCTAGTATATAACATTACAGGAGATATTTATTATTTTAATCCATTCAAGTCTCGAGTTATAAAACTTGATTCTCTTCACTATATTCTTTCAAAATAGTAAAGGAACTTTTAAAAAATAAATTTTTATTTCTCTCTATACCAAGACAAAGAATTAATTTAATTTTTTTTTCATTTAAGAATTTTAAAAAATAGTAAAAATGTAATGAATTTCTTACTTAGTAAATTCTGTCAGCAAAATGAGAAAAATAACAGAAAAAAAAAGTCAAAAATACACAGAAACTTTTTTAAATATCCAGAATAAAATTGGTAGGTAGTTTAGTTCTAAAAAGGATTTGATTTTGGACAGATGACAGCTATGCAGATGTTATTTCACATGAAATACAGTCCAAGGTTTTACTCACTTTAATTTTTAGATTAACGTTGCTGTCAGCTATGGACAACTGTCTGACCTTAATCAAGCAGACAACATTTTCAACATTTTTTTAAAACATTTTCTTTTTAATGTAAATTACATATTCTTTACAAAATATCAATCAAAATATAATTTTTATTGCATTTGCATTGTAATTTCCTCCTAGCAAGTTTTAATCATGTGTGTTTGTGTAAAATGAATATTCAAATTACTCTTTTTAAACTTTTTCAGTATATTATATTACACTATAAAAACTATAAAAAAAAAAAAAAAAAAAAAAAAAAGAAAAACAGAGAAATTAAAACAGTTTCAAAATCTTTGCTTATCTGAAAAAATGTACAATTTTCAGTTCCAGTCATATTTTTTACCTTTGTAAGTAGGAAAAAGTCAAATTGGAATTATTCTCTCATAAAATTTATTCTTGCACCAAAACAGTTTCCCGTCTATGGTTTATTTTATTTCTATTATAAAAGTAAGTTTTTCAAAAATATTCATTAAACAATAAATTTTTTTAGAAAGTTATATAAACTACCAATGTATGAATATTAACATATTGTATCCTGGATATGACACTAAACTACATGTATTACCCAGTCAGCTGGGGCTGTAGAATACACTGACTGCTTCTCTGCAGAGGGGTAAAACTCCCTCAGCGAGTGTCCTGAATATGACACTAAACAATCTGATGGTAAGGTTCCAGTAATGCTGGAACTTTGGGAAATGCAAAGTACTTCTTCACTGCCATCACTCCCAGGTCCACTCTAGCCTGGAGTGGTAGCACCTGATAGGGTCCTATCTATGGGTCAAATAGAACTAAACTCTGTTGGTTGAGATGGGACTGTTTTGACACTTAAACTGTGTACTTATGCTAAACTGAATCATTTGAAATAAAACTGTTTTTACATTTAACTCTGTATACTGCCCAGTTGGCTGGGGCTGTAGAATACACTGACTGCATCTCTGCAGATGGTAAGACCCCTCCCCCCAACAAGTGTCCTGGATATGACACTAAGCCATCTGATGGTGAGGTTCCAGTAATGCTGGGGCTTTGAGGAATGCTGAGTACCCCTTCATTGCCATTGCTCCTAGGTCCACTCTAACCCAGAGTGGTAGCACTTGATAGGGTCCTATCTATGGATCAAATAGAACTATGTGTACTTATGCTAAAATGAATTGCTTGAAATAGGACTGTTTTGACTTTTAAACTGCATACTTATGTGTACTTTGAAATGAAACTGTTTTTGTATGATAAATCATCATCATCATCATATCGTGCTGGCAGCACGGATATCCCTGACCCTCTCTCGCCACTCCTCCCTATCGTTCATCGCCCTAGGTAGGTCTTCAGGACAACAACCTGTATCCTCACATAGCTGCTGAATGTACGTTCGTGCTGGTCGTCCTGCTTTTGCGCGGCCGTGTGTGGGGATCCATAAGAGTACATCTCTTATGAGTTCATCTCTGCTTCTCCAGCAATGTCCTGCATGTCTGGTTCGCCTAACTTGAATAGATTTTGTGATAGGGGGCAGGTGGCCGTACAGTTGGTGTCTTGTGGGGTGTTGCTGCCAGGACTTGTTGAGGATTGCACGCAGCATTCTTGTGTAATTGCCATCTAGTTTCTTCTCCAGCCGTTTTGTTAGCGTCCATGTAGTGCATCCATATAGCAGTATCGATGTGACCGCTGCCTGGAAGAAACTGCGTTTCATTTTATCGGTTAGGTCTGATTTCCATATAGTCGATAGCCTATTGATAGCTGTCCATGCTTTCGTTAACCTCGTTTCGATGTCCTTTTCGGTTGAAGCAGAAGATATCCCGTAACAACAATTACCGACGCCGACTACGCCGATGACATAGCGATACTGGCAAATACACCTGACCAAGCCGAAACACTTCTGCATAGCCTGGAACGAGCAGCAGCAAGCATAGGCCTCCATGTTAATGCACACAAAACGGAATATATGTGCTATAACCAAACGGGGGACATCTCCACTCTAGAAGGAACCCCTCTTAAACTAGTAGACAAATTCACGTATGATAAATAGAACTGCTTAACTGAATTGAATAGCTGGAAATAGAAATGTTTTTGACAATTAAACTGTCTACTTATGCTAAACTGAATTGTTTGATACAGAACTGTTTATTTGTATAAAAGTGGATTTGGCATTAAATAACCTACAAAGGTTGATATGCCATAAAACACAAACAAACAAACAAACAAACTGCATCTAATGGTGAGGCTCCAATTCTGGAGATCTGGGGAGTGTGGAGTACCCCTTCATTGCTATTACTCTCAGGTCCACTCTGACCTGGAGTAACAGTACCTGCTAGGGTCCCAACTATAGGTCAAATGAATGTTTAAAAATCATTTGTATTTGATATGACGATGAGCAAAAAAAGAAATATAACTACACAAAAAATGTAAATATGAACATACAATTAGCACAATTTTATAAGCCCAAGTCATAAAACAACCCCAGATGGGTTGACATTAAAATCAATTAATCAATATTACCATTTTGCAAAAAGCTTTTTTCAACTCATCAAAAATAGATAATTGGTAAGATACAGTTTAGATGTGTTGTCAGTAATTCTAAAACATAAAAACTAGGAACACTTTTAAGGTTTGCTTTGATTTTATGGCAAATCAACTTTTGTAGGTTATTTAATGCCAAAATCCAGTTTATACATCAATATCAAATATTTATTATTTTTAAACACATTTTGTTGATAACTTTTTAAAATGAACCTGAGCTCATTATTTTGATCACAGTTAAATGATTCCAAGTATTGCTATGTATAACTAACAATTCAATTAAACATCAGTCATTCGTTTACACACATTTAAATGATCAAACAGTTCTATTTCTAATAATTCAATTTAGCATAAGTCATTTGTTTGGATACAGTTTAAATGTCAAAGAGTTCTATTCAATCCATAGATAGAATCCTATCAGGTGCTACCACTAAGGGCCAAAGTGGACCTAAGGGTGATGGCAATGAAAAGGGATATTCCACATTCCCCAAAGCTCAAGCATTACTGGAGCCTCATCATCATCAGATTGTTTAGTGTCATATCTAGGAAACTCGTTGGGGCCAGGAGGGTTACCCCTCAGCAGAGATGCAATTTGTGTATTCTACAACCACAACTGACTGGGCTGACACTTATAAAGCATCAAACTCAAGAAAGTTTCTCATTTCTATAGCAACAATTTTGCATTGTCTTATTTTTAATTGTATTCTATCAACATAATAAAACTCAAAATATTATTGAAAGTTATTTTTAAAATACTTTTTGCAATATGGGGACTTTCTCTTTCTGGATGCTAAATAATTTTAGTTTGGTTTCTTAGGTTTCTTTGTTTAATGGCATATCAACCCTCATGGGTTATTTAATGCTAAAGCTATTCTTGTAGAAAGACGGTAAAGGTATTATTTAACCCTTAGCAGGGGGATAAGAGGGTTCATACCTTTCTCGAGGGTATTAGTCTAAAAGTGAACGTAATAGAACAACTGAAGTTTGAACTCACTACAGTGTCATGGTCCAGCATGTTAACCCTAACCCTACCAGGATTCCTCAAAATGCTTTTGGAATTGGAATTATTTCTTAGAGCTGAATTTTGGAATACAAGAGGTGCTCAATGGGAAAAAATAATTTCTTTCAGTATTATGAAAACAATTATAAATGTTCAATGGCCTCTATCTTAGCATATCTGGTTGGCTGTTGCTTCATCATATACTCAAATATACTTCAGAAGTGCCCATGGTGTAATGGTTATCGTCGTAGGAAATGGACACGGCGACACGAGTTCAAATCCTGGATGAGACTGATTGCATTTCACATAGCACTAGTACCCTTGGGAAAGGTATGAATCCAATTATTCTCCCTCCAGCTATGGATAAAGAGTAGGGCAGACTGGGTTCTTCAGCCTTGGTGAGGCAACTAGTCTAGGAGAGGGAAAACTCTGAATTCAAACCTGTTAAACTCCACTTAAAAATTGACCTTATGTCATATCTTACCCGAGCAGAGGAGTTGGTAAATATATATATATATACTCAAATATAGACACATACTCTCTCACTTGCTCACTGTCTCTTATGCACATATCCTATCATTCACTGTCTCATACATACAGAATTGTTTTATATATAGATATATATATTTAAAAAAGCACACTTTCAAGATCCAACTTGTTCTATTGGTCCACAAGTTCAGCACATATACAAATAAAGAGTTGATGGTAAATATTGAAACAAATAATCAGTTGTCCACCTGAGAGACAACATTTTGGCTGCAATCACTTCTGTCTTGTCTTCAGTCAGGATAGGATCTAAGATTAAAGCTATGTGCCTGTCTTTGAGTACCTCTCTAATATATTAAAGGTGAAGGTCATTTGGTCACCTTGACAACTTTGTAGCACAGACTGCAGGAGATGGGAAATGTTTGCCTCTATCCACCCATACAATTGATCTTCTGTTGTATTTGCCTTTGTGAAGAGGTAAATGAATACTAGCAGTCAATATTAAAATAGTTAAAACACTATTTTCAAAGAGTGTTTTTGTTTTTTATTTTTTCATTGCTCATGTACATCATCTTGTTTATAAAAAGAAGATAAACAGGTTACCAAATTCCTGTAGTATTCAATAATCAAAGAAAACTACTAACATAAGACTAATGTACTACTTATTACATTATAAATATCAAAATAAATATCAAAATATATTGATATCTTATATCAATATTATGAAAGCAATGTTTTTGTTTTTTTGGGGTTTTTTTTTTTGCTTTTTATCTAATTTCCACCTTCTATCTTAGCAACTACCTATAGCAAAATAATTTTGACATACACAAATTCTATTTCAGCTTATTACATATACAGAGGTGCCCGTGGTGTAATTGTTATCCATTGGAGGTGCCCGTGGTGTAATTGTTATCGTCGTAGGAAATGAACACAGCGACACGAGTTCAAATCCTGGACGAGACTCATTGCATTTCACATAGCACTAATACCCTTGGGAAAGGTATGAATCCAATTATTCTCCCTCCAGCTATGGGTAAATAGTAGGACAGACTAGGTTCTTCAGCCTTGGTTAGGCAACTAGTCTAGGAGAAGGAAAACTCTGAATTAAAACCTGTTAAACTCCGCTTAAAAATTGACCTTGTGTCATATCCTGCCCGAGCGGAGGGGTTGGTAAATAGGATTACATATACAGACATTCATGCACATATGGTTAAGAAATATGACATTAGAAAATTGAAAACCAAATTCTTGGAAATAACAATTTATGACATTTTACTTTACAGTTTCATTAGATACTTCATATTTTCTTAACCAAATTATTGGCTTTCATTATCTAGAATATTTATCACATATCTATATTGTATATTCATAAGGAATGAATAGACATGGAGGAAGAATGACTATAACACTTCTTTATAAAAATATATACGTCTTTTTATTCTTTCAAAAGGGAGTAAGAGAGATAGAGGGACGGAAGGAGACAAGACAGACTGCAATATTGACCCAAAACTTCTCTTGACCATATCACACTGTGTCATCTTCCAGACCCCATTTACCACTTCTTCTGCTTCTTGGCTGAGGGTACTCAACTGGAAGCCTTTGACTGCAAGCTGCCACTGGCTCACACTGCTTCCAACTCACCTGGACTCATAATGACCACAAATTCCGATAAATCCACGTGACTACTTCCACTTATTTACACAGGTGCATTCTGTTCAAAGAAACCTCTGATTGATGGCTTAGCCAAGGGTCAATATGAAACAATATGCATATTATATATACTTGTGTTTTTTTTTGTTTTTTATAGCAGAATACACACACTTCAAAACATATTCATTTATTAGTGAGGTTTCACTTACAATAATATGAAATAAAATAAATTGGAATTTTTTTTACCAAAAGATAATGCAGAGAAATAGGAGTAACAAATATGTCTTGTATTCAAGTTTGCACAATGGTCAATCATCCAGACAGTGAGAAATTCTGTAAAGCTTTTTATTGTGTTCAGTCAATTATTAAAATTTATTACAATTAACATTATCTGTTAGATAAAAATTAATTCAAGAAAATATTGAATATTAAGTGAAAAAGTTAGTTTTATAGGAAAAAAAATCAATAGAAAAATAACTTTTGGTTCAAGTGTTATATTTCAATGTTGAATTTAGAAAAAAAAAACAACTACATATATGCATATAGATATATTAGTTGAATTTTATAGATTTTATTAATAAAATAAGCACTGACAAGTAGAAGGATAAAAGACTGTGCTTGTTACCTTGAATATCAATAACTGTACTGAAACAATTGTATTAGAAATGGACTTGTAACTATTTCAGACATTAAATGTCAATATCATTCCTAAGTTTATACTTTTGTAATATATAGTTTATATCATTCCTAAGTTTGTTTGCTTTTTTTATATACAGTATTTTAAGTCAATTCTCTCTACTTGAAATTATTTAATCAAAGATTTTAAATAATGTACAAATTATGATTAATATTAGCTAAGATCTATATGAAGATTTAAATTATATAGACAACTGTTAAATTTTGCTTTAGTCTGGCATAAAGTCACCAATGAAAAGCAACTAATAAGGATCAAACTCACTAGAATAGTAATGATCTGAAAGACAAGCTTGTTACCAACTACTCCATTGCAAGGTGAATAAAGTCTTAAACATAAATGTACACACACACACACACACACACACACACACACACACACACACACACACACACACACACACATAGAGTCAATTATAATGTAGATTAAAATTTAACTTTTCATGTGGAATATTGTTTTTATAACTATAAAAAGTTCAGAAAAATGATAATAAACAAGCAATACATTTAACATTGAAATCATTCATGTTAGAAATTACAAGTATAGATAACTGATTTTATAATTATTATTATCATCATTATTATTCTACTCTTTTGAGAGGTTTTAATACCAGCATTAGCAGATGGTTTCTCGCTGGAGTTTGAGTGACAGCAAGTCTTCTCAAGTCTCCAGGACTCTTCTCAGTATTCTGGCTGATCTTAATAATAGTCGTCTGGATGGTCACCATTCATCCTCTTATTTCCAAATCCTCTAGTCCCTGTACTAATTCTTTGGTAACTGTACCAAGTGCACCAATTACAATTGGTATCATCGTCACTTTTATGTTCCATAGGTTTTTCAGTTCTCTAGCAAGGTCTAGCTACTCATCTCTCTTTTTGCTTTCTTTCAGTATTATCCTGTGGTCAGCCAGAATGGCAAAGTCCACTATTTGCCAGGTTCTCTTTTTTTTTTTTGTTGACTATCACAAAGTCTGGTCATCTGGCCAAGATTAGGTGATCTGTTTGTATCTCAAAATCCCAGGAAAGATTGTGCATCTCTATTATTATTATTATTATTATTATTATTTTATTGAACAATAATTTTGCATGTGGAAAAAGAAAGAGTTGTATAAGAAAGCGTTGAAGAATAACTCAATGGTCATCTTTGAATAAAAAGGTTAGGCAAATTTTTAAAAAAAATTTTGTTTTCATTTTTCCATTAAAAAAAATTAAATTCTCTCCTATTAATCTAAGAAGAAAAATTCTGAAGAAAGGTTCTGGTTAGAGACCGTTTTAAGTGATTTTCAACGAAAATCCATAGAACCTGGTTGCTATGATTGAACTGGAGAAGAGCATAGCAGGATTGAAACTGAACCATATTGATCCTCAATATTTCCTCTTCTCTAAAAGGGACTGACTTACTCTAGACTGAATAGACTTTCTGTTCCAATGGATGAGATAAATTTTGAAAAGATTTCAAAGCAGCCAATAAAAATGCTAATTCAATTTATCTCCAATGAAATATAGGAACAAATCTATGTTGTATGCCAAAAATAAATCCTTTCATTCAAGAGAATATTCTTGTAGCTTTCCACAAAATTTATACCCATCAACCTTGATATGCATCAAATGATTTTATATCTTTTTTTTCTTTTAATAATGTAAAACAAAAAAAAATCACAATCAGAATATGTATACAAGGATAAAAAATGATAATGTGAACAGTTTTGCATAATTAATTTTCCAATAATTGTTTTTCTTTTTTTTTTTTTTTTTTGGCTCAGTTTCATTGATATATACGTATATGGGATAATTTCAAATTTTTATTTCTACCAAATGAATCAATAAAATCAGAGAATAAGCATTATAGAATTTTTAGATTAGAAACTTTCAATGAAATACGACTGTTGGAAAAGTAAGGAAAGAGGTCTAATGCATAAGAATCCACGAATATAATGTATAAGAGAAGTCAAAGAAATTAAATGAAGATTTGAATTTTTAAAGAACTGGATTAAGAGATAATGAGAATTGAAAAACTATTGTGCAAAACTATAAATTCAAATTGATATTACTTGAAGTTATGAACTCAAAAGCTGTTACAGAGGTTAGTCGGGTGTAAACATATATTCTAATCTTATATCTGCCACTTTGGGAAGAGCAAAGATGATCAGATATCTTTTGACATGTTTTATTACTAATAATTAATACTATATATCAACACAGGCTTGAACCTGTCTATATTGTAAATACTAAACAAGATCCTCATCAATATTTCATACAAAACAATCACTCGTGAAAGAATCAATCTACTCTAAACAGAAAGTTTACAATCATCTATCAAAACTAATCAGAATTTTTATCATCAAATAACTTAACCATACATACAGTCAGAAGCACCTTGTGTGGTGTAATAGTTAATAAGTTAGGTTATCAGACCATAGTGAGTTTGATTCCCACTGGGTGCCTGAGGGGGTGTCCTCGTGGTATAATGGTTAAAGCGATGGACTGCGGAATCATAGTAAGCGAGTTTGTACTCCAGTTGCGCTATTACGTTCACTTTCGGGCAAATACCCTTGGGGAAAGGTATAAGCCCCCTTATCCTCCCAGCTATGGGTTAAATAGTACTACTAGTGTTCTTCTAGGAGAATAGCATTGACATTAAATAACCTACAAAGGTTGATATGCCATTAACCAAACTAAACAAACAAACTGGGTGCCTGATACTTCTAGCCACATTTTAAACTAAACTCAGCTTAGTGAATAATCACCACATACCATAAATAATACACTAAAAACTTAACTATTATAACTGCACACTTTTTGTATTTATTTTCGACAAGTTTATTTTCCATATTAACTTTAGACATTTCAATATCAATAAAATAAAGTTAAATAGAAGCAACAAGAAAATATCAGGTTAAAAACATTAGTAAATGTAAATCTCAAAATAAAAATAAATAAGTTATTCAATCTACAATATTTGATTGTTTGGTTGACTGATTTCTTTGTTTAATGGCATATCAACCTTCGTGGGTTATTTAATGGTGAAATCATCCTTGTTGAAGAACAGTAGTGAAACTATTTAACCTATAGATGGGTGGATAAGGGGTTTCATACCTTTCCCAAGGGTATTCATCCAAAAGTGAACATAATAAGGCAACTATAGTCCAAACTCGCTTATTTCAAGGCTGCAGTCCAGCACTTTAGCCAAAACACCCCAGGGGATTCCTCTTTCAATATTTGAAACTTCAATGTAAATAAATAATGATGCAGAAACAACTAACATTCATTAACAGGGGATCAATTCTGATTGCTAATATTGAAGACTGAATAACTTTTTTTTATTTTTATTTTATCATATACGTTTACAAATAATTTTTTTTAACAAACACTGAATAATTTTACCAAGTTGGCCACTGCGCCCTAGCAAACTGTTTCATAGTACAAATTATCCCACCACACACACACACACACACACACACACACACACACACACACACACACACACACACACACACACACACAACAAATAACAAAAAAAAAACAGGTCTGGTAGGCTCTG
Source organism: Sepioteuthis lessoniana (assembly GCA_963585895.1). Classification (NCBI taxonomy): domain Eukaryota; kingdom Metazoa; phylum Mollusca; class Cephalopoda; order Myopsida; family Loliginidae; genus Sepioteuthis; species Sepioteuthis lessoniana. Next base: position 136,429,695 of record OY757907.1, on the reverse strand, counting down.
GAAGATAGCAAGCTAATGATAAGGCAAGAAATGGGTCAGCATACAGTCAGGTATAATTTGCCTAAGCAAACTGCCTTCCTATAGCAATCAAGGATTTAGACAGAGTATCATTATTTAAAATGCCACTTCAGGAATTAGGGAAAAAATTGTTACGAAAAGAAGGAGCAGTTTAACTATGATAGAATAAGCATTATCGAAAGAAATATCAGTATTAATTTCTTTAAGTTATCTAATAGAATATTACCATATTTCATGGCCTATAAAACCTTGACTTACCAAAAAAAAATGGATAAAAAAAATTTCTCAAGTCTTATATATAAAGTATGAAGTTAAGATATTTGGTGGGCTAATATTTATCCAAACACTCTATGGGAGCGTCCCCATGATGTAATGGCTAATGAGCTAGACTGTGACATCATAGTAAGTGAATTCAAACTCCAGTTGCCCTATCACATTCATTCTTACCACCAAAATGGCTAAAAAAAAATCTCTTAAGTCTTATATGTGAAGTTGAGATATCTGGTAGACTAATATTTACCCAAACAATGTATATTACTAGTACTTGCACCAAATCTAACTCTATAATACTGTTAATATCAAATGTAAATAAAGGAGGGTATCTTATATGTCATCAAATACAGTAGTTTATTGTGGTTAATATCCTCATCTTTGTTGTTTCTTGCATTATGTGCAAAGCAGTTTATTACTGATAACTTTCAAGAACTATGTTATCATTATATGGATAGATATAATCTGATATGTAAACTAATAACTCAAGAAAAATTTACCATTATAAATAGAAGAGAATGTTAGCAATTAAGTAAGTAATCTAAGCAAATAGAGAAACAAACTCAAGAACTTTTCCAAAGGGCATTAGTGCAATATGAAATGCAAACAACCTTGTCCAGGATTTGAACTCACATTGTCCCATCTATTTCCTACAATGATAATCACTTTTTTCATGTTTCTCAATTAAAAACAGTATTATCATAACAACAATCTGAATTAACCTTGGGTTGAAATTGATATCTGTTCCACAAGTGTCAGATGTTTGTGTTTGAAGCCCAGGTTAAACCTAGGATTCTATAAGCTGATTTTTTAAGCAGCCAGGCCTTCTCTCACTTGGATGATTGATACAACATGATCTTTCTCTCTATTTTCCCTACTTCATCTTATAGCATACTAAAGTTAACTGCACCAATTAGAATCATAAAATGCAAGACCAGTGATGAAAAAACAAACTAAAACTTACAAGTATTTATTCCTCCACACACCTACAGTTGCAAACGACTGTGATTCTTAATTAGTACAAAAAAACAAAAATTACTCACATCTATCTAACTTGAGTATTACAATTTTTGTAATTATCAAGTTAACTGTAAAATAATTTTTTTTTCATTCAAGCCAAAAATTTTATTCCTACTTCTGTATTCCAAAGAATGATATCAAACCTCATTGGGGATTGATTGTGAAAAGTGTAATTTGATTATAGTTAATAATATTCATATATAATCATTCTTATTCTTTCCTCTTGTGCCAACTATTATTAGAAAACAAGACTAGAAGAAAAATAATACAGGAAATAAATAACAGACTCATGCTTTCATTAAGTTATTAACACAAAATAATTTAGGATATCAGCAACTCATAATCAAAACAATTTCATTTGCATTTTAAATGTGTATATATTAGGTTTCCTTAACTTTTAAAGTAAATATGTAATCAGCAGATACACTAACTCAGCTTAAGAGTAGGTTGTTTAAAATTCAAAGTGGAATCAATAGTCATTAGAGTTGTGTTTTTTCTTCAAAATGCTATGATCAAATAAATATATAAAAATTATTATTATTATTCCACAACTGTGTCACATATCCAAAGATATAAATATAAGCAAATGCCAAGTAAATTAAGCACAAGTAAAATACCAAATTCATAATTGGTTCTCTATCCATGGATATCTTAGATTTTATATTAATTAAGAAATTAAGATACTAGAGAAATTAAGAAATTAAAATACTCGAGTGAATAAATATTTTAGTAATGTTTGGCACAATTCAGCAGCTCTAGACACTTTTGCCAAGCTTGTGAAAGTGACAAACCATACTGAACTGTGAGATGCTGAGCTTGTCTGATACTCTACAAGTGCTACTTGCTAGATTTGCCACTATGCCTTATAGCATAGTTTTAGACTTACCTGACCTTGCAACTCAAGCGAAATTTCTTCAACCATCTGGTTATTGTACTGTGATCAACTATGCCTTCAACTTTTGTACAAATAATTTTGGTTACTTCTGTCATGTTATGGCCCAGTTTAAACTTGTAAAGAATAAGTTTCTGAATTAAACAACAATGCATGTTCAGCTGTGCAGCTTTCAAATCACATACAGAGTGAAGCAATGCTCAGCACAATGTGTCAGTACACCAACTACCATGATATTTACCAACCATAGCAGGTAGCTTCCATGGCTTGAACTGCTTTGGTCATGTGATATACATGCAGCAAACTAGTACCTACCAAAATAAGGCAAAATCTTTAACTCATCTTAGTAGTTTACAATGAACAAAACTATGCTTTAATTCTGACAAAAGTCCAAGATATATTAGTAGCCCATTTATTTTGAAACATGGAAAGAAGTTTATAAAATGTAAAATTAAATACAACTAGTTAAGAATTTCCTTCTGCTTTCAAGACTGATAATTCTTCTCAGTACAAGCAATTATTTCTGCAATAAGAACAGTACTGTATTTATAATGCAAATTTGAGTTACAAAAAAATTATATAAAATAAGCCAGCAGGACACATAGCATAATGGTTATAGGCATTGGTTCCCTAAGCTTCTAAGGAGACAATCATCTGGAGGTTGCAGGTTCAATCCTGACTGCAGACGAGTAACAATACAAGAATACTTAACACTAGTACCCAGTTATGGCTAACAGAATCAGAACAGGCGACCCCCGTGGATTCAATAAAGGACATAGTTCAAAGTTCTGTGTAGCTTCCCAAGTTCGACAAACACCTGAAGAAGGCCAGAGGACATATTGGCCAAAACGTTGTGGAAATAACAATAAAGATGAAGACATTAGTCCGAAAAATAAAAACCATCAACCTTCATCTTAGAAATTTAGACAACTAATAAAATAAAAAATATCAGCAAAAAATAAAACTAATATACTTCTCTACATAAGGAAATTAAACAATAACAAAAGGTGAATGGTAATATCTAACATAGAATGTTTATTTATGTATAATACAATGACTATATAATACAAAATAATATTTCACAACAATATATCTTTTTCCCGTTTGAAAAATGTTGGATTTAGGTATAAATTAAAACTCAAGAAATGGTTTGGTTTAATCAGATAACCAACCAAACAAACCATGCTATACAAATGTGACATAGAAAAAGAAAGAAAAAGAGCAGGACAGATACAAAACATTTCTATGTATTTTTCTCCATATGTGCATGAGAAACATGTTTTACATGTTAATACATATGAATACACATGTAAACATGTTGCTGAAACATTTTTGTACTTAGCAAACCCACACTGAGATCCAAAAGAAGCATCTGTCAATATTAAGTAGGAAATATCATATGAGAAAAATGCATCTATATATCAAAACAAAAGGTAGTATTCATTTTAAAATTATGGAACAACATTAAAGCTGTTTCTAAGAAATACTCTTGGGAAAGGCACATACTCAAATTTTCCAATATTGTAATACTATGAAATAACAAAGCTATAAAAATAAATTCCAGACATATCAACTAGGAAAAAAGGAAACTAAAAATAGAAAAAACTGGTTAAACAGTTGGCAAAAGATGCTTTGAAAATCATCCCCACCATATCATTATAAAAATGATAATAATATTAAAAAGAATCACAAGTAAATCAATTTTGCTAGTTCTAATTTGAAATCTGTATGAGTTAATTTAATATATATATATATATATATATATATATAAATGGGGTGGTGCAATGGGTCAATTGCCATCTAAATTATGCAAAAATGAAAATAAAACTGACATCCCATTTTATAAGGTATATTTACCAGAATTACATAGAAAATTCTTGAAATTCTACAGATTAAATCTATTTAAAGAAATACCCATTGGCTTCAACCATAGTCTTTGGATAACTTTGGAATCTCCTGCAAGTTTTTTCAACAGTTTTATGTTTAAATTGGTAATGAGGCTGTTAATCTTGCCTTCAGTTCATTTTTGGTGCAGCAAAGAGTTTTATTTTGTTGACCTCTCACTCAAATGTGCTCCACACATAATAATCAAGAGGATTGCAATCTGAAGAGTTAGATGGCCAAATGTTAAGGGGTGATGTGGTTTCAGAAATTTTCTGACAGCAAAGACTGGGTTCTCCTGCTTATATGCCATGGTGCAGAGTCCTGTTGCAAGATGTAGGATCTTCCAGTAGCCACACTCTCAATCCAAGGTAGAACTACCTGTTTCAAGCACTTGATGTAGACCTCTGTGTTGAATCTGAGGCTATACGGGAAGATGAATGGAGGCATAACATCATTACTTGTGACCATTCCAAGCACCATGATTTAGACTGGGCATTTGGTTTTCATCAATATGAATATGAATCTGCCCTCAAATTAATACCCAAACACTTTGAAATCTTTTTATTAGACCTTTTGACATGAATGCCAAGCAGTAATACATGCTGTTTTCAAATTTCTGGAGGAGTGAATTGCATCATACTGCAGCTTTCCTTAGACAGTGCTCAAATGATTCTAGTTTGTTGCACAGTAGAGAAAAACTGAAATGAATAAAGTTAATGTGCAAAACTAATAATTCAAAATTGCAACAATTTACCCATCACACCCGATGTGTGTGTGTGTGTGTGTGTGTGTGTGTGAGAACTCTCCTGTCAATCTCCATCTATTAAAGCACAAAAGTTAGATTAAAGATGTGAACCATTGAACTGCCTACACAGATGATTTGTTTATAGAGGTAAAACCCTGAGTAGAACCAGCCACAATTTTTTAATAAAATGATGACAGAAGAATGGAGTACCTATGTACCACAGATTCTCACAAGTTTTTAATCTAGAGTCTTTCATTCTTCTAAAGTGGTTACCTTATCAAGGCTTGAAAGCCCAGTCTGAGTATTTAGTTTTTTCCCCTATAGCCAGATATATATATATATATATATATGAGAGAGAGAGAGAGAGAGAGCGAAAGAGAGAGAATGTGCATCTTCAATATTTAACTAATACTAAATATATATTTGTTCAATGTAGCTTTTAAAATTCTTGTGCAATTCCTGTCAAGCTTTTTCTCTATATGTTTAGTCAGTGTCCATGTAGTGCATCCATAGAGTAGAATTTATATGATTGCTGTTTGGAAAAAATTCTTTCATTTTATCGGATAGGTTTGACTTACATATGATCAATAACCTATCAATAGCAAGCCATGCCTATGCTAATCACATATTGATTTCATTTTCAGTAGATGAGATGCTGCTTCCAAGGTAGGTGAACTTGTCTACTAGTTTCAGAGAGACACTATTTAGTGTGGCAATATCTCCTTCGTTAATGTTTAACTGATGCTATATTTTTATAAGTACTTTTTTTAGTTAAATTTTTAGCTTAAATAATACAAAAAATACACCAAGAATTTTTTTTATTATGAACTAGACAAAACATTTAATATCTCTTGAGATTCTTTCACTCAATGAATAACAGCATATTTTGATATTCATATAACATCTTTTTCTTTTTCCAAAGAGATTATTATTACAAGACATGAGTTTCTTATTCAAATTGCTGTACCCAATTATTCAATTTTCTCCTTAGTTATTTGATTTTGTTTTTAATAATACAGAAGAAAAAATATAAAAATCATCAAACTGCTAAAATTTATATTTCTTAATATTGTAACAATTAAAAATTGAAAATAAACTAACATTAAAAAACTGGTTATCAAAGACTTTAGTAAATGTTCATGCTGGTGACTTACCTTTAGTTTTTTGTTAAGTTTGCAGCAGTATCTATACAGCATTCCAAGATTTAGGGGGCCAAAATCCATATAAAAACTGAAAAAGGAAATGAATATCAACAGTAAAATTAGTGTAAAATATGAGTACATTGGTATGAAATAAAAGTATAGTTTAGCTTCAATAGAGAAGTACATAAATTAAATAGAATTTGCAATTTAGCAAAACAAACTTTATTTCAAAGTAAAACTCAAAGAGTAAATGCTCCCCTTTTTTAACTGTCAATGCTTTAATCAAAGAAAGCAAGGAACCATGGCCCTTGTATTTCAGTTAAACCAATTAGTAAAAATCTATAAAATATTCTACAGAAGTCTTATTCAGTGATTTATTTTTTTAATAATTGAATAATTCGACAGGGTGAGTAGAACAACACTCCTTGTTGGGTGAGTGCCATCTTGGATTTCACTGCCCTCTAGTGTTGGGAGGTGTGCACAAATTCTGCTGGTGAGAATATTTTGAGTTTATGCATGTGATGTCATTATATTGATAAACATATTCTGATAAGTTTTGATGTTATGACAACTTGAAATCAAAGAGTGTTTTTATGCACACCCTGTATCTTTAAGTAATTCACAGGTACAATAGTTATTTTTTGCAATCCTAGCAGCAATTAATTATATCTATTTGCAATAGTCTGTATTAGTGTCAGTGAGAAGAAAAGATTTATTTGTTAACTAAAATTTTAAGACAGACAGAAATAAGTTTCCAGTAACGTTTATAATATACTAGCACATAGTTATTAGCTGTACTTTGATCTGAAATTTTCCCAGTATAACGTTTAATCTAAGTGAATAAGTATAGAAGGAGAGTATAATGAAAAATAAATATCTAGAAATTTAAATAATAGAATAAATGCTTTTAACATCTTTAGGCTTTGGACATTGATGTACTTATGTATAATGCTCAAAAATCTGTGGATCATGAATAAATAATTATCTACTAATACATGAAAAATATTGTTATGGTAACTCAAATCAATCTAAAAATTCAAATACATCCATGATCCTTTACACAGGTAATAATTAGATAAACTACATTATTTAATCTCTTTTCCTTCTTTTTTTTCTCACAATATAACATTCTATATTTCTCACTTCTCTGCATTACTTTATATTCTTTGTCTCTTTTTCAATTTCTCTTTCATTCCAACTTATTCTCTCTTGCTTTCTTTTAATACTTTCTTTTAGTTACTCAAGTGAAGTAAAATTATTTCAGTTAGCAATGTGTCTATGTTATCAACTGACAAACAGAACTAATGCCAATAGGTAGATAAGCAGAATCCATACATAAATAATCCGGCCATTTATGACAGGAACTAGTCTAGTTTATAAATAACATATGTTTCAAACATAAAATTAATATTTAATTGATACATAAGAGGTTCTTTATTCTTAATAATTTCCTTTAAAGCAAAAATAATTTTTGTATGGTTTAAACAGCATCAAATAAAAGCATTTAAAAATAAATGTTTGCTAATTATAAACAGCTGTTGTACATATAATTTTCAAAGAATTACTTCATTGAATTATCTATTATATAAAGTAGTTTACAATAAATTCAAATCTGCTACAAACTTTCTCACCTGTTATTTGTAAATTCATTAAAGGCAATTCTTATATACAATTACTCAAAACTAAACAAACTTAAATTGAATATTTTTCTAGGCAATATTACTAAATACATATTGCCAAACATCATTATAAGTAAAGTTGGCAACCGTAGTCGAGGGCGACCAAAAGGCTCCCTTTTCAATAGCTACTACTCCGAGGTGTAGAGAAGGGCACTACTCCTTTCCCTGGATTGCTCCACTTTACCCTTGATACATACCTTATATTGTTGAGTGTTAAGCAAGGAGGTATCAAGTACCATTTTTAAAGTCTTTGGTATGACACAATCAGTGATTGAACCCAGGTCTCCCATTGGTGAACACTCTATCCACTAGACCAATGAGATTTGTTAAATGAACAATTGAAAATATTTCAAATGAAATATATAATTGAAATCACACATTTAAAAATTATATTGCAACTCAAATCCTCAGTAACTGTTGTTATTTACTAAGCTTTGCTTAGATGTGACCTACAGGCCTCAGGTTGCTTACAGGACTTGCTTAAGTGATCACTCATGTAAGTATTCAATAGGCTTATTGCTGCTTAACTGCTGAGTGGACAAAAATTCTTTAGTGAAAGTTAATAAAAAGCTATTTTTTCATTACAGCCAGTCTAGCTTATTTCATTGCAACTAAATTTTAATCAGTACTGTTACTATATATAAATTCTCTCGAAAGCAATCTTTTTCATCACCCTTCAATTGTTATTCTTTACAAGTCATTTAAAAACAACTTTTTTCACAAATGTATATGAATATATATAAATAAATTTCAGCAAATGTATTTCAATAAGATATAATTCATGTTTGCAAAATTTGGCATAATAGTTAATATTCATCAATGGTCCGACAGAATTGGGTTCAATCCCTGGTCGAGTCATACCAAAGATGGTATTTGATACCTCCTTGCTTAACACTCAGCATTATAAAGTATGGATCAATGGTAAGTGGAGCAATTCAAGGAAAGGAGTAGAGCCCTCCCCTACACCTTGTTGTAGTAGCTATTTAAATGGGAGCTTTTGGGTCATCCTCAACTACAGTCACCTAACTTACTTAAGTACATAAAATATATGTATAAATAAAATGAAAAAAAATAACAAAAAATGTTTTTAAGTTCTTAAAGACACCCTTTGTTAGGAAACAGAAGTCATAAAAGTTGATTCATTATACAAAATTTTTTTTTCCATGGTTCAAAACAATAAGTTCTGAAATGGTTGATCAGTTGAACCTATAATTAGAAGAATAAAGTTTGTATTGTACTTCTGTAATCAAAATAAACAATATTCTTTGCATAGCTAAACCAAGTAACCAAAATGGTAACATTTTGGCACCAATATATGGAACTGAGAAAGGCAAATCACTAGAATAAGTTCTCAGAAGACAAAACCAGCTTTGGATTATAAACAAGCAAACAAGTAATAGAATATAAGAAGCATCAAGTCTCCAAGTATCTGCAGTTTACAAGAAAAAATTGGCAGATACCAAATAGCAGGTAACAAGATCTCATTTAAAACATCTGGCAACATTCCAAGAAACTTGTTTGTTTTAATTGTGCTTAGGTGTGGCAGGAAAGATTTTGAGAATGGCAGTTTAAGTATTAGATTGTTTTACACTTCATAATGACTGAGCTTTATACAAATAATGATAATCAAAGACTAACATTATCAATATGACTTTCAAGTATCTTAAATTTCAAACTTTTTTCTTGTAATAATTGTACTCTGAAAATAATCCAGGAAATAAGTTTAAAAAATACTTTTATAATTGCAAAGGTATCTCTAATTATCATTATCATTATTTTTTTAAAAAGTGACATTAATAAGTATACAAGATTTTAAAATATTGGTTAAATTTTAAATTCAATTCAAACTATATCTATTTTATATAAGTTTGGAATAAAATCAACAATAAAAAATAAAAAGGCAAATTGATGTTTTGTCAGAAATCCGACATAATCAAAATGCAAATAATTTTATTACCAAATCTGAATTTACTAAAGAGAAGAGAAACATAATTTATGTAAAGCATTTGAATCCAAAATCATTAAATCTGGCTGTATTGCTATGAAAAGACTGATTTTGATCGATTATATATAAATGCATTTTTTAAATTATTTTTGTTAAATCTGTTGTTCAGTAGAGTTCTTGGATCTTCTGTAAAGTAAATCTAATTCCATGTTATATTCCATGCTTTCCATGTATTAACCCGACCCCTCCAGCATGAGCAGGATATGATACAAGATTTATTTTTAAGTGGTGTAAAGCTGGTTTGAATTCAGTTTTCCTTCTCCTATACTGGTTCCCATACCAAGGCTAAAAATAGCTGGAGAGAGAACAGCCTTGTCCAGGATTTGAACTTGGAAAGACAATTTCATTTTATATAATAATAACCATTACACTAAGCACACCTTTGCTTTTTCCAGGAATCACTCTATTGCCGGATGATCACAAAAGTGAAACTATTAGTTGCAATATGTGGTTTTAATCTCAGTTTTATACTACCTATATATATATATATATATATATAAACTCAAAAACATTTACATAGACTAAAGGTAAAAAGAAGAGAAAGAACAAAGAAGGTCATTATCAAAATGACAACAAATTTTCACTGACAACTAACTCCAATAGGACATTTACAGACACAAAATCTGAAATTTAACAAAATCAAAATAACCTATCAAAACAACCTTCAGCCTAGACATTCATCACCATTTCTCAAGGAAAAGTTCTCATTTATCTAATATTATTTACTTATTTAATTTCATTTTAATACATTTCATTTTCAGTTGTAGATATGTCTATAAAGTGAAAGAAGTTGTTTATATAAGGTCATAAAAAAAAAGAGCAAATAATCACACTTAAACTAGATTTCATGGCAAAAAATAATTTCATCAGTTAAAGCCTCTTCAAAGAAGAATCAGTAGAAAGCCATTTGAATAATGTCAGCATTGAAAACTTGTTTACACTTCCTACAATAGTGGGTCAACAAAAGGGTAAATACTAATACTGACTGTTCTCATGTTATACTAACAAGAGAATATCACAGTTGATCCTTTTATTCTGTTGCACTGTGGTAGTCTTGTTAATAAGATCAAAAGGATGGAGCAAATACAGCTTTCTTGAAGTATCTTAAACCTTAATACATTCTTTAGCTTTCTTGAAGTAGGTGTAGGATCTAGTTAAAAACTAGATGCTACACCTACTTCAAGAAAGCTGAAGAATGTATTAACTGAAGTATTGAGACAAAAAAAACTGAAAGATGATGACAATCAGTGGAACATGATTCTTTGTGTTACAAGTAATTTTGCCTTTGTTTTCTGTTGTTGCTTATGTATAAATAGCTGGGTCTGATTCCAAATTATTATCAAGGAAATAAATTTTACATTGCTAATCTCAGAAGATATTTTTGGAATAGACATGATTGGAATATAAACTATAGTGTGTAACTTATACTGTGATGAACAATTTTGAATAATGTATTATATTTTGAAATATTAAAAATACAAACAAGTCATTTAACCTAAGTATACATCTTGACAGAAAACTTAGACATGTTATAGCTATTCTCCATAAGTATGATAGATTTTATAAGTATAAAAAAATTCTTTATCCAAACTGAAAATTTTCTAGCTGTATGTATAATGATGAGATTCACCAAACCAGCATTTAAAAATAAAAATCTTTTAATTGTAAATCCTTTGCTGTATTATTAAACCATACCCCAAGAATAATTCTAAGTTTTTGAATAGTAACTAATAAGAAAAAGACAAGCTATTACAAAACAGCAAATCAAGCTTTCATGTTGTATGAGGAGGTGCTAGGTGCTTGTTTGTTCAAGCAGAAGCGTGTAGTTCTAGTGTCAAATTTAAGTAGCCAGCAACCAGGTGATGAAAGTGTTACAAAACAATTATACTTTGATATTTTAACCTTAACTATTTGTTTTTTCTTTTTCAAACATGAAATACAGATAAGTCCAATGTCTGAAAAAAAGTATTTGCAAATCACTTAAAAGCAGATATTCAAATGCAAGGCTACTCCAATATTTTTGACCATAACCACATGTTGTAGTTTACTAAGCTTTTTGTTTAGATATGGCATAAAGTTGTATGAATGGGGCACCTAGTAAGACTCAAACTTACTCTTGAAGGTTTGCTAGTCTAGCTTGCTAACCATTACACCACCCAAAGTGCCCTGGCCACAACCACATATTAAAAATAATCTTATCGAATATTTAAGACAATAGTTTTTGTAATCTTAATAAGCATACTTTTTTGTTTTATGAACCAGTGGTTGTTGCTGAAAGTAGTATTACTTTTATATGCAGCAAAAATGTAAAATGCTGAGGAAATTAAAATATTGAAAGATTCTTAATAAAATTTTTTGAAAGATTTTAATAGACCAAACTTTATAGAGTTAAAAAGTTTTCATGATAATAGTTTAATATTAATAAAAAAATAAATTAATCATATTTTTTAAGAAACTTTTGTATTCTAATAAATTGTAGTTTTAACTCCATTCATCATCTAAGTATTGTTAATGGTCTATGTTGGTTTTCATAATGAAAATATCCAAAATATATTTTTCAGACCTTAATTTTCATTGTAACACAATAACTTTCAACTGTTAGCTTCTTGCTCTGCTATTGAGTAAAATCTGTACATGAATAACATAAAAATCACAATAAATAGCTGTTGAGTCAGAGCCTAAGTGAAAATAACATAAGGTAAAACTGAATATTTTAACCAAGTTTCAGTATAAGCTATTTGATTTTAATTCAAGCAAGTTTGAAATAATTTCTTAAGCAATAAAAGTTTAGCATGGATTTAATAATATTTCTTTAATAAAAATAAGTATTTTCATTAAATCAAAAACATTTTCTCGTCATAAAAATCCTATTTATATCTTCTAGAAATAAAGTCAGTCTACAAACATACCAAATTCTTTTTCAGATGAAAACAAAATCTCAGTAATTGATTACTGTTGCTTTATTTTCATTATTTTTCTATCCTGTTCTTAAAGAATGCAACCATTTTGAAATGTGAAAAAAGGAATTATAACCTTTGTTAACATCAACTAGGATGATTGAATTCTGGCCCAAGCATCTATTTTAAACTGTAATTAACAAACAGATGTTTATTTCATTTCTAAATGTTTTTCTTTTAGTCAAATATACTAATCAACAGACAGTAATTAACATACAGCAATTGAAAACAGAATAAATTCAGATTTCAGTCATAATCAACTTCTAAAACAACTAATGAATCCTATAGATATATTCAAAATACACTTAACCTTCAAATGATGTTGCTGACCAGTTAATTTATTTAAGCAAAAAAACTTATAAAGCAATCAAATAGTTTATGGAATCCTCAGTCGCATAACAAGCGATGTAAGTAGTTAAGAGTCTTATATTATAGAAACTGAACAACAAATAATTACAGTATTCAAATGGTCACTCATTCAAAATTGACAAGAACAATGTTGCTTATATTTGTTGCAATTCTAAGGTTTTTACAACCATTGTACTGACCAGGTACAATGATGTTTAACTTTAAAAGGACAAATAAAATGAAAAATACTGAACAATTTCTGTTAGATCTTATCAAATTCTCAGAAATTACTTATTCCTAATTAAAATAAATACTCCATAAATATGTTACAAAATAACTTTTTCTAACAATAAAAACAGAAAATAAAATAAAAATGATTTAAGACAATTAAATCTTATTAAAATAGTTCAAGACAATAAAATGATTTAAGACAATAAAATCTTATCAAATGATTATGATGATTACCCATCTACTTTCAAGGTTTCTCACTCATTTAATTTTAGTTTTGTATAAAGAGGCAGGACAAGAAGTTAGTCAATATCTCTTTAATACAATGGAGGACTATAATCACAAGATCAAAATTGATAGTTACAAGGATATAAAAGGAGAGAAGAAATTAATTGCCTAATATTAAACATCATTACCTCAAAAAACAAAATGCAAATAAAAGACATTAGGTTAACTTTGTAAATATGGATATAACATTTCAAAGAAGTATAGAGTTGGCCAGCACTTTTAAGGAGTTCAATGAATATGATTATATAATTTTTGTTAGTTTCATTTAATGTTGATTTGGAATATAAAGGTCTTTACCAGTTGATTCATATTTTACTTGAACTGCTCATTTATTCTCAAGTTGATTGTTTTGATTAAAAAGAGGATATGTTATATTAAGAGATATAGAAAGTTACAAATTCTATAGTTTTATTCTTCTAAAGAATTATAAATAATTATTGATTTCATATATTTCCTGTCATTGGTCATTTCTAGTTCAACTAAAATGTAGAAATTATATCAATTCGGACATAAGGTTTAAAAAGAATGTCTTTTTGTCTATATGCAAGAGGAAACCAAGCAATACAAGTTATTTATGCAAGATGAAAGTTAAGCAGTACAGATTCTAATTAGTATCAAAACAAAAGTCATTTTTCAATGAAATAATAAAATATCAGTTAGGATTCAATCTCATACAAACTATAGCTTAATATCTATTTAATTTCTGCCTTTAACATGACTAAGAATTTCACACAATCCCTCTACCCACAAAAGAACCCACTTCATTCACTTCTTTTTTTTTTATTATCTCTTAAGGACTTGGCATACATTTGTAGCCAAACATTCATATGAATGGATGCATTTACCATTTCTATCAGATATTATTAAAATCATTACTTAGATAAAAAAAAATAGTTATACTGAAGTCTACTTAATGCAACAAAGTATGTTGAATGAGGATTATTCAATAAAGAAGGTGAATATAACCAAAGAAGTTGGCAATAAGAAGAAATGTTTACAGTTATACCTCCTTCAAGAAATTCAATGGTAATGAGTCCTTTTATGTCTCAGAAGACTGTCAGCATGACCTTCTTTACAGACCACTGCATTCAGAACTTTTTCTTTACCTAATAGTGAGTTTTCACTCTATGGACTGTCTTTTCAACTCCTACTTGTAGCAGAAAACCCAAGTTTAACCCATTTGTAAAGATTTTTTAAAACTAAAATCTGCTTCTCTGTACACATCACACCTTCTTCTGTAAATTTCATATGGTTTGCACTTCTCAGCCACCAAAAATTTGATGAAAGACCTCTGTTCAAGCTTTGGGCATTCTTATTTGTGGTCAAATATTTTGTGAGATTAAAATAATTTGTGCTATAAACCAATTCCAAACACCAGAGTTTACATTTATGAAAAAATAATTAAAAAAAATTAATTTTACTTTTCATTTCTAAATTCCCCTTATTTATTGAATGACCCTCATACGTCTTCAGGTTTTACAAGTCCTTAAAGTACTTTCTTCTATTACTCGTTAAACAATTTTACTTTTTTTTTAATTACTTATATTTTTAATGAAAATATCAAATTCTAAGTTTTTGTCATCTTAAAAAATATTTATTTTCTTAACAGATATTTGAAACCTATGTCATCAGACATTTTTGTTGCATACTGACAACATTATTCATCAAAAGACTATACTCACCTCTTACGCACAATGTGATACAGAAAGATTACATAATATTAGGGGGTGTCCTCGTGGTGTAATGATTAAAGTGATGGACTGCGGAATCGTAGTATGCGAGTTCGTACTCCAGTCACGCTATTACGTTCACTTTCAGGCAAATACCCTTGGGAAAGGTACAAACCCCCTTATCCTCCCAGCTATGGGTTAAATAGTACCACTACAGTTCTTCTAGGAGAATGGCTTTGGCATTAAATAACCTGCAAAGGTTGATATGCCATTAAACAAAGAAACCAAAGAAACCAAACCATAATATTACTTTAACATCAAACATAAAGACTACAATTCTAAAATAAACATGAATAATTTAATAACATTTCAACTGATAATCATCAAATTATAATATGTTAGAGGTAAGCATAATTTTACTCATTTCTTTCTTGTTAAAAAAGTCGGCTTTAATGTCTCATAAATATTGCATGAATAAAATTGAACAATATATATTAGATTGATGCAAAAGTTTCCAGAGCTATTTTTTTGCAATGTTGATAATATTTAGAATGATTTCAAGTGAATTAGAGGAAAGGAATATTGATCATCATTTAAACACTTGTCTTTCTCTTGCTTGACAGAAAAAAATTATTGTTGAACAAGGTAGTCAGAGGCAATGAAAAACTGCATTTATTATGAGAATCAAAAATCTAAATATCTTGTCTAGATCCATGATCATTTTCAACATGTCAACCTGAATGAAATCTATCAACTGATAAAAGTTTCTTCTCAGTTTCGTGGGATTCAAAAAGAATTCTTTATTATAAATTGTTACTATGCAATGCTACAATAAACAATTGGCCCATTTAGATGATACATTGGAAGAGAAAAAACCTTTTCTTCTGAGCAAGGAGGTTATATCATGTCAATCTTTATCTGGCAAATTCAACACAACAAACAATTATGGAGCTGGAATTGGAAATTCTTCTTTCACATGCAACATATTCTTCAAACCTGTCACCTTCAGATTATCATTTTGCTCTATATAATACTTCTTGTTTGCTCAGTGGACCCAACAGGTTTCAAGAATTAATCCAATCAAAACCAGAATCATTAATTTAACTAAAAGGTGGTGTAAGGTCATAAAAATCAACAAAATGCTTAGATGACTAAAAAATGATAACATGAATTTATATGAATAAAGAATTTTATCAATTTTTAGCATCAACTGAATTATTCAAATAATTTCATCATAACATTTAGAGAACTAAGAAAAAATAAAATTGGTGACCCGAAGGCTCCCTTTTCAATAGCTACTACACCAAGGTGTAGACAAGGGTGCTACTCCATTCCCTGGATTGCTCCACTTTACCCTTGATCCTTACCTTATAATGCTGGGTGTTAATCAAGGAGGCATCAAGTACCATTTTTGAGTCTTTGGTAAGACTCGACCTGGGATTGAACCCAGGTCTTCCAGACCATTGGCAAACACTCTACTCATTAGGCCAATGGCCCGGTACTTTATTTTTTCAAAACAAGTATAGAATCTCCTTTAAGTAAATAACTCTTGAAAATATAGCTTAATGTTTACAGCAGGTCTCCCTATAATAGATAGTTTAACTCCATCTCAACTAGAAGACAAAACATATTAATATTACTCAGACTCATATAAAGACACATTATCAAAACTATTTTTAAATGAAAAGTAAAATGAAAATAAGGGACTATAAATAAACAAGTGTTCACAAAATTCAAACAATTATTTATAAGAAACAAAATTAATAGCAATAATGTTTAGTAATCAAAACAAAAAAATAGTCTGAGCCAACCATAGCGCATATAAAGATAGATTCATTCTGTGACCTGGATGACAAAAAATTCAAATTTCAAAATTGCTCATGTTAGAAAAAGAGAAATGTTATGAAAATATGACTAAAAAATAGAAGAAAAATATATAAATGCAAAACAGATTTTTATTCTGATTTATCTCAATAAATGACAATAGAAGATCTTAAAATCAACCCTTATGTCATAAAACACCCACATACTTTATGGTAAAAAAGAAAGCTCAGATGGCAAGTCATTAGCCTAATGGTTAGAAACTTGAGTAAATATAAGATTTTTACAGTTATAAGAGTTCATACTTTTGAAGTTGTCAAGATTTACATTTTTTTAATAACATAAGATATTATTTCCCTGTTTGGAAGACATGTAGTCAGCCTAACATCTTAGCAACTCCTAAAAAAAATAACAGATAAAGGTAACAGACTTAATAGTGAGAAAAAATAAAATGAATAATGTATGGATAATCAATATCTACTCGAGATCTGCAGTTGTGACTATAGATTTCCATTGCATATTGTTGCTGAATTTAGGGGATAAGCAAAAGAAAGAAAACTGATAGAACAAGCAGTTTAATTTTACAAAAATGATGGTGATGATAATATCTGCTTTTTGCTTTTGTTTTTTGTTTTTCATTGCCTTGTTTTTCAGGTGCTTGGAAAGAAGGAAAAATGTGATATTGTGGTGAGCACATACTGAAGAGACAATTTCAAGTAGTTTTTTTTCTTTCCTTTCTTTTTTCTTTCCTTTTTTTTCTTTTCTTAAATTTTTTTCTTTTCTTTCCTTTTTTCTTTTCTTAAATTTTTTCTTTTCTTTCCTTTTTTCTTTTCTTAAATTTTTTCCTTTTCTTAAATTTTTTCTTTTCTTTCATTTTTAATTTTTAATTTTTTATTTTCTTTAATTTTTTTATTTTCTTTCATTTTTTATTTTCTTTTTTTCTTCTTTTTACCTTTGTTTGAGATTATAAGGTAGGGATCAAGGGTAAAGTGGAGTAATCCAAGGAAAGGAGTAACACTCTCCCCAACACCTTGGTGTAGTAGCTATCGAAAAGGGAGCCTTCGACTAAGGTCGCCAATTTTACTTACTTACATTCAGTATATTTATAAAATCTGTAATAACAAAATGTCATAAATAACAACTTTAACAAATTTATTTAAATGAAATATTGAATATTGGTGACTAAAGTGTCATTTTTGAATATTTTTATTTTTTACAAAATGTCATTATTAATGGATTTATTAAAGTCCAAAAATGATTTTTCAAAATTTCATTCATAATGTAGCTTAAACTCAACAAAACAAAAACAAAAAATAGAATGAAATTTTAAGCTAAAATTTGATGAAGACTTCGGACAAAAAATTAAGAGACTGTGATATCTTCATAGCTTTTTTACATGTCTTTAACTCAAATAAAATATAGATATCATAAGTCATGTAACAAATAATATGTAGTTCTATATCTATTAATGTATATCTGCAAAATTAACTCAAATGCAATTGAAATAAAATGCAGAAAGTAGATATGTTGCTACATGTAAATCAATGTTATTTGTTCAAGATGGCCACTGAGATTCACAGATAGTGTTAGTTTTTAAAAAATGGTCCCATAACTTTTTTTCCTTATATTTCATATGCACATATAAAAATTGCATGTATATACAATGCATACATGTGAGAGTGCATATATAGCTATTATAAGAAGAAACAAAAATATTATATCTTTTCCCCCTTTTTTTTTTTTTTTTTGTAGATCATTAAGTTTTTTACGAAATACAGTCATTAAATAAAAAAATCTAAACACATAAAAGTCATCATTTACAATTTACAAAGACCATATCATAGAAAGATTATATAAAGATTAAATGTTTTGTATATGTACATCTGGTATTATTGGTAAGCTTAAAATATCTTTAACAAAATAGAACATACTACAGATTGCTAAGTTCATATTGTCTGCAGTACAAAAATAATCCTAAGATTAAAAATAAAGACTTAAGTTAGTATTTAATAAATGAATTCAATAAGGCAAAACAATAAATTTAATCATCTGTTTTTATCTGTTTATTAATTTCTCTTTTGAGTTGTTAAAATGATGTCAGTAAAGTTTTTTCTGTGTAAATACAATCAACACATAAAAAAAGAAACTTCAATCTCTTTCACGTCTTTGTTCACTTCAGTTATTGGGTCAGTTTTTATTAGAAGTATATGTAACAAATTCAAGAGGCACTTGTCCTAAGATAACTGTAGGCGTACATGTGTGTAACCTCTCTCTCTCTCTCTCTCTCTCTCTCTCTCTCTCTCAGCGCAGTGTTTGTGGATATTTATCTATGTATAAAATGAGTAGCAAGAATCAAGTGTACAACCCCTAAATGCATCAACAGTAAGGAAATGAACAATTTCTGCACTGTCTTTTCACAATTCATTATTCAAGTAGACTGTGTTGTTATTTTATAAAATACCAATAAAAATACCCAAAATATGTTATACTATGTTTTTGTTCAGATCTAAGAGTGAAGACCAACCTTTTATATTTTGTATCCATAACTCCAAAATACTTCTCCATAAAATGGGGAGGGGAAAATCCCTGTGGCATAGAAACTAACATGCTGGACTGTGGCATCACATTATTGTGTTCACTTTCAGATTAATACCCTTGGGAAAGGCATGAACCACTTTTTGCCTCCAATTATTGGATTAAATTGTACCACTACTGTTCTTCTACAAGAATGACTTTGGCATTAAATAAACCACAAAAATTGATATGCCATTAAACAAAGAAACCAAACCAAACCATAAAATGGTATTGTTTATATATTGCTTATCTCAACTAGAAGTGGTCACAGACATTTTAATAAAAATTAGGGGGGGGGGAAATGGCATTAAATTAGCTGTAATAAATAAAAATTACTTTTGTATACTCAAACATTTTTTAATGTGAATTTTCAGCATTCAAAATTGACTTTAATTAAACTATGACTGATGTCTACTAAGAAATTTAATTTTGCAATTAAAAATCTTCCAAAAATAAAGTAGTAATTATATAATTAGGATTTGATGAAAATAAGTTTACTAATCAACTAGATTTTGAAAAAATATTATTTACTTTTTACTTGAATTGTATTGAAAATTATATTTGTTTACAGCAGGTGTCTGTTATTTGTCAACCCAGTTTAAAGGCCGAGTGAATATTAAGTCAGCTTTCTTTACCCATATGTAATAAAACCATTTTTAAATTTACAAGCATGTCATTGAATTATGGATGATCAAAAAACCTGATATTATCCACAATGGCAAAAATATATTCTGAACAATAAAATATCATCATATAATTTAATAAATTTTATGCTTTCTTTAAATCTATTTCTAATTGAAAATAAAATCTACTCAAGAATTGACAAAACAAAATATTAATTTTGTTCTATTTCTACTTTTTTTACATTTTGTTCTTATCATATCTCATTGTTCTTTCCCAAAATTCCAAGACATACCCTACATTTTCTTCAGAATTCTGCTAATATTTTCTTTCTCTTGCTTGATTTTTTTCAAATTTTCCATGAAAAACTTTTTATAGTTTGATATTGATGAAGCAAAGTCCAAATAACAGATACTTTTATTTTCTTCACATATTCAAATAAAACTAATTTGCAATCATGTTTTTTCTCAACATTCCATTAGGTAAAAATCTGATATACCAACATCAATCTCATTAATGTTTAAAGAAGAGATAACGAGTCAAAATAAACATTGAAGTCATGTTTTTGTTTTTTGCTATTTTTTTAGTTCTTGAGATATGAAAATAAAATTACAACAGAGATTAAATATAAAACATTTTCCATACACTTACAAACCTGGATCAAGTGAAAGAAAATTAAGAATGAAGGATCTAAACTTTTGTACCAAACATTGGATTTTACAAGAACATGAATCATTTTTTCTATACACTTACAAACCTGGATCAAGTGAAAGAAAATTAAGAATGAAGGATTTAAACTTTGGTACCAAACATTGGATTTTACAAGAACATGAATAATATTTTCTATACACTTACAAACCTGGATCAAGTGAAAGAAAATTAAGAATGAAGGATCTAAACTTTGGTACCAAACATTGGATTTTACAAGAACATGAATCATTTTTTCTATACACTTACAAACCTGGATCAAGTGAAAGAAAATTAAGAATGAAGGATCTAAACTTTGGTACCAAACATTGGATTTTACAAGAACATGAATAATATTTTCTATACACTTACAAACCTGGATCAAGTAAAAGAAAATTAAGAATGAAGGATCTAAACTTTTGTCCCAAACATTGGATTTTACAAGAACATGAATCATTTTTTCTATACACTTACAAACCTAGATCAAGTGAAAGAAAATTAAGAATGAAGGATCTAAACTTTTGTACCAAACATTGGATTTTACAAGAACATGAATAATATTTTCTGTACACTTACAAACCTGGATCAAGTGAAAAAATTTAAGAATGAAGGATCTAAACTTTTGTATCAAGCATTGGATTTTACAAGAACATGAATAATATTTTCTATACACTTACAAACCTGGATCAAGTGAAAGAAAATTAAGAATGAAGGATCTAAACTTTTGTACCAAACATTGGATTTTACAAGAACATGAATAATTTTTTCTATACACTTACAAACCTGGATCAAGTGAAAGAAAATTAAGAATGAAGGATCTAAACTTTTGTACAAAACAGTGAATTTTACAAGAACATGAATAATTTTTTCTATACACTTACAAACCTGGATCAAGTGAAAGAAAAATAAGAATGAAGGATCTAAACTTTTGTACCAAACATTGGATTTTACAAGAACATGAATCATTTTTTCTATACACTTACAAACCTGGATCAAGTGAAAGAAAAATAAGAATGAAGGATCTAAACTTTTGTACCAAACAGTGAATTTTACAAGAACATGAATAATATTTTCTATACACTTACAAACCTGGATCAAGTGAAAGAAATTTAAGAATGAAGGATCTAAACTTTGGTACCAAACATTGGATTTTACAAGAACATGAATAATATTTTCTATACACTTACAAACCTGGATCACGTGGAAGAGAATTAAGAATGAAGGATTTAAACCTTTGTACCAAACATTGGATTTTACAAGAACATGAATAATATTTTCTATACACTTACAAACATGGACCAAGTGGAAGAGAATTAAGAATGAAGGATTTAAACTTTTGTACCAAACATTGGGTTTCACAAGAACATTAATAACTAAACGATTTATTGATATAATATAGTAATAGCATATAAACTAAATGCATTACTGTAATTTAATTATGTTAACTATCATAATAAAGCAGGCAGAATATATCCTAAGCCGGCAGGATATATCCTAAGCAGGCAGAATATATCCTAAGTAGGTAGAATATATCCTAAGTAGGTAGAATATATCCTAAGCCAGCAGAATATATCCTAAGCCGGCAGAATATATCCTAAGTAGGTAGAATATATCCTAAGTAGGTAGAATATATCCTAAGCTGGCAGAATATATCCTAAGCTGGCAGAATATACCCTAAGTAAGTAAAATATATCCTAAGCTGGTAGAATATATCCTAAGTAGGTAGAATATATCCTAAGCCGGTAGAATATATCCTAAGCTGGCAAAATATATCCTAAGTAGGTAGAATATATTATAAGTAGGTAGAATATATCCTAAGTAGTTAGAATATATCCTAAGCTGGCAGAATATATCCTAAGTAGGCAGAATATATCCTAAGTAGGTAGAATATATCCTAAGTAGGTAGAATATATCCTAAGCTGGCAGAATATATCCTAAGTAGGTAGAATATATTATAAGTAGGTAGAATATATCCTAAGGTGGCGGAATATATCCTAAGCTGGCAGAATATATCCTAAGCCGGCTGAATATATCCTAAGCTGGCAGAATATATCCTAAGTAGGTAGAATATCTCCTAAGCCGGTAGAATATATCCTAAGCTGGCAGAATATATCCTAAGCTGGCAGAATATATACTAAGCCGGCAGAATATATCCTAAACAGGCAAAATATATCCTAAGTAGGTAGAATATATCCTAAGTAGGTAGAATATATCCTAAGCTGGCAGAATATATCCTAAGTAGGTAGAATATATCCTAAGCTGGCAGAATATATACTAAGTAGGTAGAATATATTCTAAGTAGGTAGAATATATCCTAAGCAGGCAGAATATATCCTAAGCAGACAGAATATATCCTAAGTAGGTAGAATATATTCTAAGCTGGTAGAATATATCCTAAGTAGTTAGAATATATCCTAAGTAGGTAGAATATATTCTAAGCTAGCAAAATATATCCTAAGCTGGCAGAATATATCCTAAGTAGGTAGAATATATTCTAAGTAGGTAGAATATATCCTAAGCTGGCAGAATATATCCTAAGTATGTAGAATATATCCTAAGCTGGCAAAATATATCCTAAGCTGGCAGAATATATCCTAAGTAGGTAGAATATATCCTAAGCTGGCAGAATATATCCTAAGTAGGTAGAATATATCCTAAGTAGGTAGAATATATCCTAAGCCGGCAGAATATATCCTAAGCAGACAGAATATATCCTAAGTATGTAGAATATATCCTAAGCAGGCAGAATATATCCTAAGTAGGCAGAATATATCCTAAGTAGGTAGAATATATCCTAAGCTGGCAGAATATATCCTAAGCTGGCAGAATATATCCTAAGTAGTTAGAATATATCCTAAGTAGGTAGAATATATCCTAAGTAGGTAGAATATATTATAAGTAGGTAGAATATATCCTAAACTATCAAATAATTCTAGATCTACATTTTTCTTTTTTAAGTAGAGGATATATATTGTGACTTGAATTACCATGACCAGAAAATCTGACAAACACTAAAGCACAACATACGGAAACACTGGACAGCTGTTTTGTCCTTATTAGGTCTCATCAGCAGGGTATACCCTGATCTCCACCACTGGAAATCGAACCAGCGACCACAGATTGCAGTGCCGAAACTCTACAACTGAGCCACAGTCCATATCGCACACAAGAGATGCCAAATTAACTAGTCATATCCTTTCCCTTGAGGTCATAATAATTATGTGGATGCTTATTTTTAATCCTCCTGGGAAGACGTGGCCCTGGAGGTGACCGTGTCCTCTGTAAAGAGTACGGATGTAACTTGCAAGACACATTCAGGTCAATTGGCTGCGCAATTACCATGACTAGTTAATTTGGCATCACTTGTGTGTGATATAGACAGTGGTTCAGTTGTAGAGTTTCAGCTCTGCAATCTGTGGTTGCTGGTTCGATCTCCAGTGGTGGAGATCATGGTATACACTGCTGATGAGACCTAATAAGGTCAAAACAGCTGTCCAGTGTTTTCATGTTGTGCATAGGTGTTCGCTGGATTTTCTGGTCATGGTAATTCAACTCACAATATCAAATAATTATAATGTAATAAAGTAATCATTCTTGATAACTGATTATATTGGATATTATTTCATATTATCTTACTAAAAGTCGACAAGAGATCAAATTAAGTATTGGACTCAAAACATTCTTTATCTTGTTGAATAGTTTGTTTACTTAATTTCATAATTCATGAGTTACAATATAAATCTAATAGGTTAACAAAAACAAAACTGATTTCAAGGAAACAGAACTTCTTTCAAGTTAATTTTTATTTTTCAAAATGAATGTTTGAGACTACATCCCCCAATAATCATATATGTTATCAGTGATCTTGTAACCTTCATTCATATAATGTACTTTTATCCTCCCACTCCCCCTCCCCCCAAAAAAAACTATGACCATTAATAGTAAGCATATAGCAGAATAGTACAGAGCAAGGAGTTACCAGTTCAACAAAATAATTAATTTTTGCAGTTTTTCAAAGAAGAGTAAAAAATATATCGAATCACTTGCGGCAATCCTTGTTGACATGAATGATTTTTTCTATTACTTTCAATTATTAAATATATATTTTGAAAATCTTTAGATAAATGTACATATAAAAAAATGATTTTATATGAATTATAATGATTGAGTAACTCCACAATCCATACATTGAGTACTATTAATATTTTAAATTTTATCTTTATGTCAATGGCTTTTTATCACAACTACCCAAACAGTCATTCCACAGATATCAAGAGGGGGTGTCCTCGTGGTGTAATGGTTAAAGCGATGGACTGCGGAATCGTAGTACACGAGTTCGTACTCCAGTCGCGCTATTACGTTCACTTTCGGGCAAATACCGTTGGGAAAGGTATGAACCCCCTTATCCTTCCAGCTATGGGTTAAATAGTACCACTACTGTACTTCTAGGAGAATGGCTTTGGCATTAAATAACCTAAAAAGAGTTGACATGCCATTAAACAAAGAAACCAAACCAAGAAACAGATATCAAAAAACTATAAATCGGAAATAAAGAATACACTTTCAGCAAAACATAAACTTTATCCCTTTTGCATAAGGTATCCTATTTTACCAATTAAAATTGGTTTTTGAAGCAAGAGTAGTGTGAGTTCAAACCTCACCAAGACCTTTTCTTTATTTTCCAATCCATGTTATTAATTAATGTCCATTGAATGACAGTCAGATGAAAAGCAACTAAAATTAAGATGAAAGAAATACTAGTCAATAATAATGGTTGATACTGCTTCATTTAATAAAAAAAAATCAATATTATTACTAATTCAACTAGGGTGTATGAACAAATATAAAATATGGTGGTATATATTAAAGAAAAATAAAGAATATGCTTATATGGTTAGATTTGATCTTTTACCAACTGTAAAAGCTCTTGTAGCTCAATTGATAATAGCAGCTATCATATTAAGATAGATTTCCAAAGATAAAATGCTGGGAGTTCAAGTCTTACTAAAAGTTAACAACCATAGAATGACAATATGAATAACTGTAATTAAAATTAAGATAAAAGAAACAAGTGAAACATTTATAAGCACTTTTGTTGGGTTTTTTTTTTCATACAAGTTTTGATGGTAACATCTGGTATTTTCAAACTCATTCATAGAATAAAAGGATCTTGGTTTTATTTTATTTTATTTTTTTTTCAGAATATCATAAAATCTCAAATTATCATTGACCAGAGAGTACAGGCTGGAATGATAAAATTATCGCCCTAGAAAAGACAACATGATTCCATTTCTGTTTAATGAAAACCGGTTTTCTTTTTTTGTTGCAGACCATCTACTAGTTGGCCAGTTGTGTATAAATCCCAAGAGCGATAGGAGCCTTCTATTATGTCTGAAAGTGACATAATGTTCAACGAGCGAGATCGGAGATGTGCCACTGTACAACTCATGCTCTCTACCGATCCAAGTTATGACAACAGGACCATTGCCACCACCCTCAAAATGCAAATCTGGATTGCCACAAATAACAGGGACATGCCCAGGGTGATGAAAACAAAGTTTCCGGCTACGGTTATGGTCTTTGGTGTGGTTTCAAGTAAGGGCCACATCATGCCACCTCACATCTTCGAAGTCGGCTTGAAAATCAACACCAAAGTATACCTGGATGTGCTGAAGAGTGTGGTGATCCCCTGGTGCAATCAGGTTACCAGTGGCAGACCCTGGATGTGACAGTAGGACTCGACGCTGGCCCACAAGTCCAAAGAGACCCAGGCTTGGTTTCAGAAGAAGTGCTATGACTTTGTACCCTTCTCTCACTGGCCCCCCTCCTCCCCCGACCTGAACCCACTGGACTACTTCGTTTGGTCATACATCGAGAACATCACCAACATGACCTCCAACAATACCAAAGCCAGCCTGATTGCCGCCATCCGCCGAGTATTCGCCAAGCTCCCGCCGGTGCTTGTAAAAAAGGAATGCTCCCAATTCCGGATCCTTATCGAGGCGGTGATTGAGGCTGAAGGCGGCTACATTGAATAGATGTCAGCACTACTACATAATCAAGTTACCTGAATTGATTTTTTCAATAAAAGTTTTAAAATAAAGCTGTAGTGTTATTTTCTTTAGGACAATAATTTTATCGTTCCACCCTGTATATTGCTTAATGTAATGTTTTATAATTGCAAGTCTCACATTCTTATTTAACTTAAGGCTTTGTTTTTCTGCACAAGAACATCAATTATGATAATCTATATAAAACAAATGACTTTCCATTAGAGCATTACAAAAATATGTTACACCTAAAATCAACACTTTGGGTACAGCTGACAATTCACAGCCGTAACATGACTTTATATTGAATCTGAAAATATGTTGGGCTTAGTAAGCATGTTTTGTGCTTTTTTTTTCCAATCAGGTCATGCAATTTTCTAAAAAAACAAAAAAAAAACAATATTCTAGACATCATTTTAACAAATTAATCAATAATAGCATGACTTGTTATTTCATCAGCTAATAAAGTCAGAAACTATTTCTTATTTATTTGATGGTGAGTAAAATATCTAAAAAAGTTCTTAACAGATATATCAAAATTTTATACAGAGGTTTCTTTTCATGAAAATAATTCTAAGATTATAAGGTTTTAAATGATTTTTTCAGATTCAGTCCAATCTTTTATATACCATCTTATAACTCTTTGGTAATGTTTAGATATTTGAAGAAAGAAGATCTATGTGTGGTGGGGAGTAAGAGAGAAAGGGGATTGTTTGGCAGACAGAAATTGATATATCTTTTAAGCTCTTCTTTTTCTTAGGAGTAAATTTTCAAATATTCCCTAATTATATACTTATTTCAATGCAAAATCAAATATACTGATTTATAATGTGTCATTTTTAGCAGTCTTTTGAATATGTATATAATGTATATAAAATATTTTTGACACCAACTGATCTTTTTATCAATAAACTATTCTTTTGAAATCATAATATATGAGGTTATTAGGTTGAGTCATAAAGTTCATAATTTAGTCCCAGCACTAAATCAACAAGAATTGATACAGTAGAGAAGGAAAACTGGTTCAATGCAATTAAAAAAAAAAACCCTGCTCTCTAGTAACCAGTCATTATTTGTAAAATCCATAACACTCAAGAAAATCAACAAGTCTTGCTCAATTCTAATGACAATTTTGTAAGGTAAGTAATTTGAAAAAAAATTCTAGACCTTATAACTGTAAGAAGAAAAACATAAAAATACAAAACCTTTCATCAAGCAAATCTCGTAAAAATAAAAAGTTTTCATCTATTTATACAAGTAGTCAAGTATAGAGACTAGATATTGTAAATATTCTATGAGTTGTCTATGATATTCTCATCCAAAGATTGCAGACAAAATTATTGGAAAAAATGTAAGATTTACAGATTTCAAAAACAAATTTAACTTCAAAGCAAATTGTGAAATAAAAATTTAAACATGTCTTCTAGATTTAACTATTATTTTTTATCAATTTAATTTTCATTTCTTTTAAGCTACCAAATTGATCGGTTTCATTTTTAGTCCTATTTATTTTTTTTTTTAATTTCTATCTGGATCCTCTTCATTAATATAATTATACCACTGTAATTTTATTTTCATATTTATCTTAACTCTTTTATAAGTTTGGTTTACTTAACAAACTATCAAAAATACCAAATTACTACAGCGCTAATTATTCTGTACATTATTATTTCTCATTCTTTTAACTCATTCCACTTGGATCTTGAGTTCCACCTCACTTTGTTGATAAGGAAGTCCCCATGACAAAATGACTAACATGCTGGACTCCAACATCATAGTAAGAGAGTTTGAGTCATATTATTACATTTACTTTTCAACTAATACTCTTTGGAAAGGCATGAACCCTCTTATTCTCACAGCTATGGGTTAAATAGTACCATTACTGTCATTCTACAAGGATAGCTTTGGCATTAAATAACCCATGAAGGTTGATATGCCATTAAAAAACAACAACTTTGTAGATATGCTCTTGAAATAAAAATGGACATCAATTAACTTTATGTTAAGAAAGTTCAGTGAGAAAAAGTTTTCTTTTTTTTGAAGAAAATTGAAAAACTGTGCTCCATTTGAAAAAAACACTTTTTTCAGGGAAGATCCTATACATACCAAAATCTTATATATAAGGTAACCCTCCCCAAACTGAAAAAAACACCCCTGAAAATAAAAAAAGGTTGGGGAAAAGGGCCAAGGTTTGTGAACATTTTCTATCAATATAAAATTTCTCTTTCTTAACAAAGCAATTCTCTTCAATCAAATATAGGATAATTTCCTATTAAAATTTCTACACAAATCTTTATATTAAACTTCATAATAATATTCTTGTAATTCCTGAGCTTTTGATATTACAGACATGAACACAGAAAATTTAATTTGTATATTAAGTAATCTCTGCTAACAGATTGTATACCTACAAAGAAAAGATTTCATAGAACAAACTGCTGTTAATTTTCAGAAAGAATGCAAGCTCTGTTATTGCTTATCCAGTTTCTATAAATAGGTTGTTATTAAAAATACACAAATCAGTTTCTTTGCAAAATGGACTCTTATACTGAGAAACCCAACTAGGTATTTCAACAACTGTCAAATTTTCAAAAATAATGTATGAAACAAATAAAAAGTAAAATCCAATTAAAAGAAGAAACAGACAGAAGAGAAGTGTTCTTGAAATATATAATAACAGATTCCATTATCCAAAATTATTTATCCAGATAATTCAATAAAAATCTCACTTATTTTCTGTTTAGTCTTGAATCACTCAAGGATATTGAGGAAGATATCAAAAGTGCTACATGCTGATATCATAAGAAGGAATAAGAAAGAATCAATTATCTGCATATGTATACGAGCGTGTATGATGCACATACATATTTATTAAATAGAGAAATTAATGAAAAGAAATACTAATATTATTGCTAATCATAATGTATGTAGATGAGTGTATACAGTGTATTAATATATTTGTAGATAATATACACATTATTATACAAATTTGTATTGTGTATATCTCTGATAACATAAATAAATAATCAAAATGAGCCATTGCCAATGAAAAGAGAAGTGTGATTTAGAAATTTCCAAATCTGACATTAAAAATCATGAATTATTTGTTCTAGCAGATAAAACTATTTGTAATGCGACAAGCAGCTGCTTTAGCCAGAAAGAATAATGAAGACACAGGAATAAGAGAAAATAAACTTGCATTACAAAATAAAATGGCAAATTATATAATGAATCTTTTTATAAAACTGGCTAATTTACAGGCAAAAGTGTAAATTTATTCAGCAACTTCTTCAATTTTAAAATACATTATTCACTTGATCCTTTAGGAGAATATATACTGAACATTCTATTTAATTTTTAATCTTTCAAATAATTGAACAAGTGTACATCTCAAGCACTAGCTCATTGGTATAATGGTTACAGTGTTTGCCAATGGCCTAGAAGACTAGGGTTCAATCCCAGGTCAAGTCATACCAAAAACTCAAAAAATAGTACTTGATGCCTCCTTGCTTAACACTCAGTATTAAAAGGTAGATATCAAGGGTAAGTTGAGCAATCTAAGGAAAGGAGTAACACCCTCCCCAACACTTTGATGTAGTAGCTATTGAAAAGAGAATCTTCAGGTCATCTTCGACTACATTTGGCCAACTTACACCTCAAGCAACTTGTCTATTTTCCTCCTCTTTCTCCCCAAATTGATTATAGAATAATTGTAGAAGATTGATGATTCTTTTGATCCTATCACTTCTAAATTAAAAACACACATCTAAATAGATTATAATAATAAGCAAATTCTGTTAGATATATATTAAAACAAGATATTCTAAATTTTTCAAAATTTATCTAAAAAAATTCCTTTCAGAATGTTTGGATTTAATCTATAAATCTATAATTGTAATTGTTTTCTTTTATTTAATATCTGGTAATTATGAAGTTATTTTTACTATTCTTATTGATGTTACTAATATCAGTACAATTACTATTACTCATGTTATTATCATTTTCATTACAAAAAAAACACCAATACCATAATCAACAATGCCATCTCTTACATGATTTTTAAATATTATCATAATTATGATATTATAACTATCATTATCATCAAATTTTAATGTTAACACCATCATCATTACTATTAACATCATTATCATTTTAACTATAAATAGTATTCAATTTAAAGCTTTAGTTTCAACTTGAAAATAATAAGACTGAACCTGAAAACTACAATAGGTAGCTTATATATATATATATATATATATATATATATATATATATATGTGTGTGTGTGTGTGTGTGTGTGTGTGTGTGTGTGTGTGTGTGTGTGTGTGTGTGTGTGTGTGTGTGTGTAAGCTTTTGTTATTAAATTTGTTAGCCTCTTTATTCAAAAATTGTACTGATGGGGTAAGAAGCTAACAATATAACTAAACAGTCATGTGAACACTTACAAATGAGTAAGCTAAAATAGATTCTAATTTCTACAATGTGTTGCTTTTAAAAACTTAGAAATCTTACAACATGATTATTTGAATTAGTTACATTAATTTTTTTATTAAATTTTATTGAAAAATTTATGAAAGAAATATTGAAAAAAAAAATTTCTGTCATTTTTTTTTCTTTCAAATAATTTCCAGGGCCAATCAAACTTTTTTTAAAAACCATACGCTGATTTAGAAAAAGTTTACCAACATATTTCTTTTTTGGTTTCAGAGCATGGACAAAAATATTTTAAAGAAAGTTTCTTAGAGAATAGTGAGCAGATTTTTAAAAAAATAATTCTACAATTTGTAAAGAACTTTGCCTTTCAAAATAAACTCACTAATTTTAGTTGTTTTGAATTTTAAACAATTAAAATTTTGTAAAACAAAGTTTCCCAGAGAATAGACAGCAGAGATTTAGATACATAATAGATACTTATATAAATAATACTATAATTTGTTACGAATACTATGCTATATTATATAAGCATAAAAATATAGATAGTAAAGAACTATATATAACAAATTATGTATGTTTCCAGTGGAGGTAGTGTGTATATGTACGCATATGTGTGTGAATTTTATGTTATAACATTATAACTATATATAGAGCTGTAGTGCGACTAAATTCATTCTTATACAGAAATAGCAACTCCGTTACAACTTAAAATACAAGTATATGTTTATAAACCAATTCAAGTTAAGAAAAATATATCCCGATTCTTATAAATAGAAACCCATGGTTAAAATTAATAGTCTGTCTCTTAATCAATATTTTTAAAAGAAGCTTTACATCACCCATTCAAGAGGAAGACATTACATATATTTATATCTCTTTTTAAGAGGATGATATACATAAAGCAGATATAAATAGAAGAGGAATAAATTCTAAATAAAAGTCATGTATGTCATTATTAATGGTAACTGGCTGAGAAAATTATTAATTCTTCTGTTTCTTTGCCCATTGTACATAAAACACATCTTAAAGGATTGAACATAGGAGTTTTTCCACCCATAATCTCTCTTAATCTGGCTTAGAGAATAAGATGTTCAGAATTTAAGATGACTTACAGGTTGATTAAAAAAGAACTTTCATCAGATCAACAGTAGAAATATTATTACACTTTTCCTCTAAATTTATTTGTTTCTAAATTAGTATCTAATATCATAAATCAAATTCAAGATGAATATTTTTTATACAGTAGTACCTCCCTTATCTATTGCTTTGTGGTCTGGTAACTGCCATGATCTGGTAAGTTTTAAATCTGCTAATATCAGTTTGTGAATCTGCCACTAGGTTTCTTTGATTCAGCTTCAAATTGCAATTTGAACAGTGATTTAGTGGTTTATAAATTGATTTATCAAAAACTTAATAAAAATTCAAAATTCTGAGGTTTGTTTTGGTATTAAATCAGATTTTTCTTTCTAAATCATAAATTATTTTCAAACAACCAATTCAAAAACATTAGCAAACACAAATTATCAAAGATCAAGAGTGTAAACAACACTTTTCAACAAGGAGATTGTTCCTTGTTCTCAAATAAGTAGCAACAGACAATTGCAAAAAAAAAATCCAGTTCATTTACAGTCTTAGAGGAAAAGTTCATTTATAGAAATAAAAAAGCCTTTCTATTTAAAAAGTTCCGTAATACAATTCTAATAATTCATTGTATTTTTTAAAGTAATAGCACAAGCAGCGGTCATATCAATACTGCTATATGGATGCACCACGTGGACGCTAACTAAGCATATAAAGAAAAAGCTTGATGGTAATTACACATGAATGCTATGAGCTGTATTGAACAAGTCCAGGAGGCAATACCCCTCAAAATAGCAGTTGTATGGCCACCAACCACCCATCATGAAAACCATCCAAATTAGATGAACCAGACATGCGGGACACTGCTGGAGAAGTAAGAGTGAACTCACAAGCAATGTACTCTTGGGGAATCCTTTATACAGACGAGCAAAAGTTGGACAACCAGCTAGAACATATCTACGGCAGCTCTGTGCCAATACAGGATGTCACCTGGAAGACCTGCTGGGAGTGATGGACAATAGAGACAGGTGGCAAAAGAAGGTCAGGGAAATTCGTGCTAGCAGCACAACATGATGATGATGATGATGACTATTTGTTCCTATTGACAACAGTTTATTTTTCTGTTGACAAACTTTTCTTAGTTAAACAACAATCTGTTGAGATGCAATCACCCAAGTTGCAGTATTTACCTGTCTAACATGTCTAATCACTGTTACATTTAATTAAAACCTTCTATCACCAACATTTTTAAAATACATTGTCTCCATGAAACCTTTACCGTTTGTTATAGTTATTTTAAACTCTGGATATACTGATACTTTCTTTATTTTATTGGCAACATAAATGGCAGCCTCAACAGTCAAGCCAAGGTTGACATTTCAACTTTTCTTACTTTCTTTGTTAATTAATAGATTGGGTAATGATTTTCCAGGTCCCTCAAAAAATTACAAAGCCCCTTTGAAAGCCACCTGCAAGGTGGTTTGTGAAGGCTGTGTCAGAAAAGCTCTCAAAGGAAAAAGATTTTATGCTGAGCATTTTCTGAAAAAACAACTCTAAACTACCATAGTCTACACTATTGATTGCTTTGTTTAATTTTAGACCATCCACAACAGTTCTGTTATAGAACGCATTTAAATCACAGCTGTCAAAAGCAGTATCAGGTCTGGTATTAGTTGCTAATCAATTTCACTGACCCAAGAACCTGTAGCTTTTCTTCTGTTTTAGATATTTTACTTGTTTTCTAGACTGTCCACTAATGACTGATAAGATCAGGTAATAATAGTAATATGTATTGAAATTGGTCTACTGTTAAACCATAAGTCCAATATATTCCAAAGATGTTGATACAAAGCTTCCAATATAAGAACATGTTTCTCAGCTTATCAATAATACACTTTTCAAACACATAAGTATTAGCATAAAGAAATTCATGCAAATTATTCCTTCAAATTTGCCATTATTGTGGAATGAAAATAAAGAATCATCTAGAGAACACTTTTACAGAAAGGGACCACAATTTACTTATGACACTCATGTACCATGCTCTTGCTGCATCATATAACCCATACACAGTTTTGTTTAGTTTCCACAAGTTTTCAGTTCAAAACTTCAAGTGGTAATCAGAGGTTAATTTCTCATTCAATTTTGCCACTTTACAAATATGCAGCTTACACATCTACAGTGGAACATTTTTATTAATTCAAAGCAGTCAAGGAAAGTGAACTACTTATCTTGAATAAATTGGAATATCTTTGTGGATATTGTATCTTTCTCATAGCTTCTCCCTACATAATCCTATTATAATCATCTTTTACTTTTTCAAATACAAACCATTTTACAGTTATTGCATTCTGACATTGGTTTGATGAGGTTTATTTAACAGTATATCAACTATTTAGGAGTTATCTAATGCCAAAATTTGATTCATTTGATAGTAGTCATAACTATATTTTCAATGTCCCATTGCACTTATTTGTCTATAGTGATTTGTTTGCACAGAATATATCTAATACAATTAATTTGCATATAGTTGTTTGATTTCAAGTATTCCTATCTAATACTAATGATTTATACAATTACATAGTTTCAAGTAACTATTTCTATTTAATAATAATCATTTCTTTGCATACAATAGTAACTAATAATAATGATCCTTAGTAAACAATTATGGCTTCAAGTAACTTTTCTTAATACAAATAATTTGCACCTAGTTATATGACTTCAAGTATTCCTATCTAATACAAATAATTTTCAAATGGATCTATTTGAATGGCACCCAAACAGATACTACCACTCTATTTTAGAGTGGACCTGGGAGTAATGGAAATGAAGAGCTACTTTACACTTCTTAGAGCTCCAGAAGTGGAATCCCACCACCAGATACAATTTAGTGTCATACCCAGAACTCCCCTTTTGGGTGGGGTCTTACCCTTCTGCAGAGAATAATCAGTATATTCTAAGCCCCAATAACAGGGCTATTCTGACTTTCTCTGCTTCATTAAATATACCATTATCAATCCAGTTCCATTAACTTTCCTTTACAAGCCATCACTTTAACCAAGTTGAACAGCACTCGCATTTCCTCTTCATTTGATACCACTCTCAATTTAGCAAATTGAGAGTGGTACTAAATCAAGCCAACTAATATTGCCATTAGAATCATAATTAATATCATAGCAATGCATACATTTTCAAATGACTTTCCCAGTTTGACTCAACATTTTGCCAGAAATATACATCAAGATCAGAATATATTCCTTGAAATTGTTGTCCAACTTTCACTTTTTTCCCTTTCAAAAGTTCTTCACTGCTTTCCATTTTATTAATTCAATAACTATGTCATTGTCATCCTCTAGATGTAATGATGTTCTGCAAAATCATTTTGCTTTTCATTACAATTTGAAATACCACATAATCAAACTTAGCATAAGAACTATGATTAACATCAGGATCACTACCCAAGAATAAACTCAGACATATATACTTCTATGATCTAAGACAAATTTTCTATCATATCCTGCTACCATACCTCTATGAACTAGGACTAATTTTCTATCATATCCTGTTACTACACCTCTATGAACAAGGACAAATTTTTTATCATATCCTTGTCCAGTTGGCTGGGGCTGTAGAATACACCGACTGCTTCTCTGCAGAGGGGTAAGACCCCTCCGCCCCCAACGAGTGTCCTGCATATGACACTAAACAATCTGATGGTGAGGTTCCAGCAATGCTACCGTTTTGGGGAATGCGGAGTATCCCTTCACTGCCATCGCTCCCAGGTCCACTCTGGCCCAGAGTGTTAGCACCTGATAAGGGTCCTATCTATGGGTTAAATAGAACTAAACATTGGTTGGCGTTTACCGTTTTTATACATTTAAAATGCGTATTTATGCTGGACTAAATTGTTTAAAATAGAACTGTTTTGACATTAAAACTGCGTACTAATGCTAAACTGAATTGCTAGAAATAGAACTGTTTTGACATCTAAACTGTGTACTTATGCTAAACTGATTTATCTGAATTATAACTGTTTGACATTTAACTCTGTGTATGGCCCAGTCGGCTAGGGCTGTAGAATACACCGACTGCACCTCTGCAGAGGGGGTAAGACCCCCAACAATGATTGTCCTGCATATGACACTAAACAACCTGATGGTGAGGTCCCAGTAATGCTGGAGCTTTGGGGAATACGGAGCACCCCTTCATTGCCATAGCTCCCAGGTCTACTCTGGTCCGGTGTGGTAGCACCTGATAGGGCCCTATCTATGGGTTAAATAGAACTAACGGCATACTTATGCTAAACTGAATTGTTTGATTAAACTGAATAGCTTGAAATAGAAATGCTTTTGACAATTAAACTGCACTTACATTTAAACTGCGTGCTTATGCTAAACTGAATTATTTGAAATAGAACTGTTTTTGACATTGTCACCGTATTTACACTAAACTGATTATTCACAAAAAATGGATTTGGCATTAAATAACCTACAAAGGTTGATATGCCATAAAACCAAACCAAACCAATCTACCATATCCTGTTACTACACCTCTAGGACAAATTTTCTTTCATATCCTGTTACCATATCTCTATGAACAAGGTCAAATTTTCTATCATATCCTGTTACCATACCTTACTATTATTGGCCAAAGTTTCAGCAAAAGTATTTTAAATATTATTTTTTAATGTATACTTTATTTTCTTACAAGATTCACAATGAAGAATTTTTTGTTTCACAGTAAACAACATTTAAAGCATCTTTAACCATGATTGATGAATATAGAGGCTTGGTTTTAAAAGACATCTGGACCTACAAGATTGAATCCAAAACCTAACTAGTTAGGTAAAAATCCAGAAAAATACAATATTAATATTATATGAAGTGTCAGCAAGAATCTTACTAACCAGGTAACCAATTCCGGAATTCAGTTATTTGCAAATGCCACAATTCTAATGAGTTTCAACTGATTCCCACCTGAATTAGTTTTATATTAAATGCCTCACCCAGCTGACACATCTCAGTGTTTTTAAATTCACAACTATTGACTAGCAACAATTTTTAGGAGTACTAATGGTTGATAACCAGCACAAAAAAAGCTTTATTGTTTTCAGTTGTTTATCATAGACCACAGCCACTTCACAAAATTGTGTAGCAAATTCAACAATAACTAGAAAATACAATTTTACTCCTTATTTTTATAGCCATGTAGACTGTTTCCTTAAATTTTGTTACCATAGAAATATTTACAGGAAGACAAGGACTGTGGTTTTATATTTTGTACATACTATTCTATTTTTCAATTTGTTAGAAAAATCATTAAAAATAAAAATAAAAACTACTAAAATTCATTGTGTAATAAAATAAAAAGAAATAATTCAATTGACTAATTTTCTGATGTGGGGTAATGTCTAAAGTGTTGGACTGCAGCCTTGAAAGAAGAGAGTTTGAACTCCAGTCAGGCTATTACATTCACTTTTGGACTAATACTCTTAGGAAAGGTATGAACCCTCTTTTCCCTACCATTTACGGGTTAAATAGTAATACTGTTGTAATACAAGGTTGGCTTTGGCATTTAATAACCTATGAAGGTTAATATGCCATTTAACAACAAAACCAAACCAAACATTACAGTTTTCCAGCATTGTATGTGGTCCTATAATAACCACCAGATTCCAAGATGTCAGGATAGGAGGTACAAGCCATACTTACCAATAAAAATAAGTCTAATTTCTTGGGGTATTTTTTGCAGAGGTATATAATAGATTATATAGATTTAAGGAAAATGCCAACATCTGATCACAATAGATTATTCTAAATTAGAGTATGGAATTTTTACTATACATTTATTTGTTTGAATTAGCTTACAGGCAAATTATAACAGCAAAAGATCTCATTTTCTCAATGAGGAAAAAATGGAACTATGATAATAATCCAGGTTTAAAATGTAACTGCAATAGATAGTTGAAATTTAAGTAAATAGACTATGATTGTAAGGTGCAATTAATTAGAAACTATTCACATAAATACAATACTGATAAAAACAAATTATTTAATATAAAAATGTTAACAAAATTTATCAAGTTGATATTCATTTTTTCATTCCTCACATTCAGTCAAATAATGAAGAGTGATAACAAATTTGTAGAATCTTTTTCTAAATGCCAAAGCAAAAAAAAGAAGCCATCTACAAAATTCTTATATAAATAGCAAGACATGTAGTCATTAACTGAGCTTAGATTAGTTTGGCACAAGGTCAAAAGCATGAAGCACTCAGTGAATAGTATAAAACAAAAGAAATAGAAAAATTAGACTAACAGTAGTGTGTTTAGTATGGTTAAGATTACACTCACAAAAATGACTCATAAAAAAGTAATTCTAGAATGATCAAATTGAGCTTTTCACATTGACAGCATTTCCAATGGTGCAATAATGGAGTGCCAATCCTAATATCAAATATAAATACATGAATTTATTTGAACTATAAGGGATTAAAAATTGGCTTACCGAAATCAGATTAGAAAGGCAATAAAATAGTACATCTCTCGTATATATATATATATATATATATATATATATATATATATATATATATATATGTATGTATTATAATGTTTGAAGGAAATAGCAATGAAACTAGAAGCTTACAACTCGTGTGTAGGAATTTAAACTACAAAAAATATTTTTTAAAAAGCTATGTACCCTTTGATATCTACACAATCACTATCAACATCATTAAAATCCCATTGCTATTACTATGGTTACAACAAGTATTTTTACAGATGCTAACAGCAATGACTGTAATATGTCTTTTCTTGTACCTCATTTGTTCACCTGTATAAATATCAATATAATTGACCAAGAATGAACTCAGAAATGAACAATTTCTTCTTGTGGGAAGTTTTTGAGCTTTCTGATGATAGCACATTAATTACTCCAGTCTTTATCAATTATAAAATATAGAAAGGTTTTAAATATTTACGAGATAGTATGCTTTTCTTTCATTATTACATAATGACTATTGTTGCTATAGAAATAATTCTATGCAGACATACTTCACATAACTCTAGAAATTTTTAATAATTATTCATAAATAATTAATGATATTGCAACTAAAGACCACACTATATTTACTAAACTTAGCTTAGTGTGAAATAATTTTGCAGACAATGTTCTTATCCTTTACATTATTTCCAACTATTGTTCTCATCTTCAGGTGTTTTTTTTTCTTTCTTTCTTTTAGAAAAAAAAGGCAAAAAGAAACCTGAAGAAGACCAGAGAGTACAGAGCTCCACATCTCAGAAATTTAAACAAATTTTATAATAGAACTGAATGCAGTAGAAATTATTTTGATTTGAATAAATTTTTTTAAAAAAGCTTACTCATGAAGAGACAGGTTCTTTAACAAAAATTAACCTGAATACAAAATGAATATTAAAACTTGATTTTTTTTAAATATTTATAAGATCTTGAATGTAAAAGATAATCCAAAATGATTTTTAAATATTTATAAGATCTTGAATGTAAAAGATAATCCAAAATGATCTCAATGAATCAAAGTTTCATTGATAAAATGAAAAAAAACTACATTTCATGAGAATTAGAATCCTACAAAATATACTGTTTGTGTATAGGACAGATTTTTATAGTCTTAATTCTTAACCACAAATAAATATTTCCAAATTATAAGATATAAATTATGAATGTTTTTAAATGTTAAACTCAATTTTAAACCTGATTAAATAATTGTAAAAAAATAATAACATTCATAATATATATTCTCTCATACACATACATAATTATAATAAGTAAAATGTGAGAATTTTTTACAGGACAAAATTACTTTTAATATATAACATTTGTTTAATTCACTTCATGTATCATTTTATTTAAACCAAAGTTGAGAGTAAACCAAGAAATTTCTAATCATAATATTGCAATAATTCTTCAAGATGAAAAAAAAAAAACACAATACAATGTTCAGCAAATAGAATATCTAAATAACTTCAAAAGTAGATAAAAATGAATAAATAAGATGCATTGTATTGTATTTTCATATTGATAAAATCAAGAAATATTAGAAAATATTAAAGGCTTATAACAAAAGGATATATTTATATATACAGTACAGCAACTTTATTTTTAGATGGTTTTATAGTTTAACAACAAAAGGAAGAAAAAGCCATGTATATACTTCCCATGATAAATTCCTCTAATTCCCACAGAAGATAAATAGCAAAACATTCACGTGTTTATGATTATGCACTGAAAAATCCACACAAATTTTTATTACATCTTTTGTTTGAAATAAAAATTCACCATCAGTTTCACATAATTTATAAAAGATTCTTATAAAAAATCATTCCTTTGAGTCATTGTTAAGTTTAGCCTTATTTTAATATATAATATAGACAAGATATAATCCATTTAACAAGCATATTGTGTCAATCTAACACACACACACACACACACACACACACACACACACACACACACACACACAATTAAACATTATTTATATTTTTGATTTTCAAATTGAAAGTGTCTTTTCTATATGAGAACACTTCATGAAAGGAATAAATATTAATTGAAAGAAAATATATGAATCTCAATTGATTAAATTTTCAAGTAATTAGCTTAGAGGGTAGAGTGTTCACCAATGGTCCAGGAGACCTGGGTTCAATCCCAGGTCACGTCATACCAAAGACTTTAAAAATGGTACTTGATACCTCCTTGCTTAATACCCAGCAATATAAGGTACGTATCAAGGGTAAAGTGGAGAAATCCAGGGAAAGGAGTAGCACCCTCTCCTACACCTCAGTGTAGTAGCTATTGAAAAGGAAGCCTTCGAGTAACCCTCGATTACGGTCACCAACAATGCCATGTTTGAAATTAAATGTTAAAAATTAACAACTGGGAAACATTACTTAAAAATTATACAGTCTGATAATTACTATTAGATTTGATGTCCAACTTTTAAGGATAAAAATTCTATCCAAAAATTGACTTTTTGCAAAATCTAATCAAATAAACATTACTGATCAATATATCAATAAAGATCATTGGCTAATTGATTTAATTTTTTTGATTTTTACACATTATTATTTAGAAGTAAAATAGGAAATAATTTTGATTGGGATCTCTAAAGAAATTGAATGAAAGAAACTAGAAGCATATGAATAGATGATTGTGCACAAGAAATTTCAAAAAAGAAAAGAAAATCATCCAAACAAATTATGACAAGCACCAAATATAGTTAAAAGTTCTAATTAAATCCAAATCATTGGCACTATTCTTTAAACAAACAAATTAGTTTTTGGAATAGAAAATCTGTTCCCGTGAATATATATCTATCTTTCTGTAAAAGATCTATGGAAGCAAGTAATTCATAAAACTTTGCAATCTATGCATGTGTTTTCATTTCATGTGCCAAACAACAAGTAATTAAAAGCAACAAAAGAAAGAAAAAAGAAGAATTGATAAAAAAAAATGAACAATGGATTTTATTATTCTAAACATTTCCCATAGTTTTATTCATTCAGATGTTAAATAATGTATATGAAATTAATACATTGGAAAATCAACTCTCAAGTACGTTGAGGCCACTTAATACAAAAGGAACATGGAAACAAAAGCTGCTTGCATTATTATAAATCTCAAGATTTCAAGTTTTCTGTGTTTTTGCAAAAATATCATGGAAAAATTAATAGCATCATGTCCACTTCACTATGAAACAATGATTAGCAAGCCAGTCATGCTGACTATTACAAATGAAATGGTTCAATCTCCATTGGGTGCTTTGTGCCATCCTAAGCTAAGCTTAATAAATATCAATACTACTATTAATGACATTTAGACCATGATGAAATGTAAAAAGAGTGAAAAACCTTACAGCTTTAACAATTATCATATTTTCAAGAAATATTTTATGAATATAAAAAAGATAGTTAAAACCAGAAATTTCTCTCCAAATAAAAAAATATCAAATATCATGAGAGGATGAAAGAAATTACTTATATCTATATAACAAATTCACATGATTTATTTCACAATTAGTAGTAACAATTTTTTCTTCACAAGAAATTGAAATAATTTTCATATTGCATTAACTATCAAACAGTGAGACTTTATTAAAGAAGTTTACTTACTTTTCATAGACAAGTTCATCATCAATACTAAAATAGTGAGTGTTGGGTCTGGACCTTGGCCTCACCCGGCAGGTAGCAAAATAAAGGCGGTCTGCAATTAGAAAAATAAAATAAATCAGTTGTACATTTTGAATATCTCAGAAACCAGTGATATAGCATTCACATAACTTGACAACTAATTGGAGAAAACCATATGAC
Source organism: Sepioteuthis lessoniana (assembly GCA_963585895.1). Taxonomy (NCBI): domain Eukaryota; kingdom Metazoa; phylum Mollusca; class Cephalopoda; order Myopsida; family Loliginidae; genus Sepioteuthis; species Sepioteuthis lessoniana. The sequence continues at coordinate 136,386,937 of OY757907.1, read as the reverse complement.
ACATGCATAAACAGATACTCTTCCATGGGTTTACTCAGCTGGCAATGAGATGCCACAGAGTGAGCTTATGTACTATATAACTATCATTCACAATGACCAAGCAAGTAATATACATGCTGAGGTTTGCGGGTAAAACATTGCATCCTCCACTAGGTCTGTTAACTTCACTACAGATCAAATTCGACCCCTATGACTTCTAGCTTTTCTCAAAGTTAAAATCACTTTTTAAAAAGGAAGGAATTTCAGACTATGGACAAGATTAAAGAGAATGTACTGAGCCAGATGAAGGTGATCCCAAAAGAGTACTTTGCAGACTGTTTTGAAAAGGATGCCAAGAAAAGTGTGAGGTCCAAAATAGAGTACTAGTTCAAAGGAGACTAAGATATCATTGCCCTAGGTAAGCTATTTTCTAGTCAATATTAAATAGTTATACATTTTCCAGACAGACTTGTGTCATACAGTTGAAAATTCAAATAAAATCAGCATTTGAAACAAAAAGGATATATGAAGCAATAAAGCACTGAACGAGTTATCTCAACATTATATTACATTAAAGAAAAAAGAAAATTGGGAACAAGAAAATCCAAAGAGACAAACACATGTCAAGTAAATAAAAAAGATTTGATGACAGAAGAGTAAAGTTATACAAATGATAACAAATCATGATAAAATAAAAAGGTCAAAACCTAATCTTTATAAGAAATAAAATATTTTGCATAAATAATTGACTTGTTAGTAGTCATAACAATAAAAACAAAAACCTAAATCAATAAAAGGTTATCTGTAACTGATTATTATCTACAACTTCAATACCCCAAAATATACAACATGTCAGAAATCAAATTTGCATTAAACAAAGGACATTATTAAATAAATTGGCAGGACCTAACAAGAGAAATTCAAGATTAAATATAAATAAAACATGAAACAATTCACTATTCACCCTAAACAGAAGAAACAATTATGATGAGTTTCAAATTTCTCTGCTAAGAAAATGTTTAAACTTTTTGGAAGTGAATGAATAATAGAGGTTAAACCAAATCATAAGATAATGTAAAATTTAATTTTTAAATTTCTTTTTCAAGGAAGAAGTTATTAAAAAGAAAATTATCAATACCTTCATACAACTAAATTAAAGATTTGTTGGTTATTGAAAAAATAAAAATAAAAGAAAGCAGATAAAAAAAAAAGAAAAACATTTCTTTGTTTAAGTTAAAAGATGGAAATCTTGAAACAAATCCAAGCAACAAAAAACAATCAATTTATATTTCCTACTAAAAAATCTTAAAATAGGAACATTTAAACCAAATATTCAAACAACACTGATTAAATATTTTGGAAAGTGGCTCCAACTACTTTCTTCAATATTCTCATTGTATTACTCATTATATATTTATGTCAAATACAGGAAGGAGTTTAAACAGAATTTCAAGCCATAAGTAAAAAATAGTACTGACCCTTTACCCTTTTAAAAGTATGTGCTCTCAATTCTAAGATTCAAACATAATTGCTCAAATTATCAACCTTTAAAGACACTACTGTTTATAAAACATATTTTTATAGAAACTAATATTGTCAGATAACATGCATCTAATTTTATTTCATTTATATATCTTATTTTAGTCTGAAATGAAGGCAAATTTCAAAATTCTGTAATGGAAGCTTTAAATTTTCAGTTAATATATGAGGGTTGACTAAAAAGTTCATAGACTGACCAAGATACTCTGATGAAATGTGACCAAATGAAGTTTATTTTTCAACATAATCCTCTTAGTGGTCAACACACTCTTCCATTAATGTTACAGTGGTTGAATCCCATTGGTCAAAGAAGTCATCAATAACAGATATGACATTAACCTATAAACTTTTCAGCCTATCCTCATATGTCATCCATATTTATAAATTTCACCTGTTCCTATTTGAATTACTCATTGTATATTTGTACTAATTACTTAATTCACTTTCACATCTGCTAACAATTTACACAGAGAAGAACACCAGCAAAGCACAGATTCCTTTTGGTTTGATTACCTACAGTGTGACATTTACTACCTACTATTTTTAAAATAGTAAAGCTTATTTTGTATTTACAAAATAGGGCTCAACAGCTGTAAGGTATTATCTATTACTCACTATAAAAAAAGAATCATTCCACTCCTTTTTAAGGTATCCGACATAAATTTATGAATGTATGTATTTACCCAATCCATCACCACCACCACCACATACAGGATGGGACATAAGGTCAATTTTCAAATAGAGTCCAGCTGGTTTAAATTCAAAGTTTTCTTTCTTCTAGACTGGTTGCCAAACTGAAATTAAAGAACCCAGTCTGTTCCACTGTCTCTTTATTCATCTCTTCTACCTAAGGGGGAGAGATGAGATGGATTTAAACCTTTCTCAAGGGCATTAGTGCAAAGAGCAGAATTTGAATTTAGGTCACTGATCCCACTTCCTCCAATGATATATATATATATATATATATGAGATAAATTATTAATTATGTACATCATACACATCATTTACAATGAATTTCTTATGACTTATTGATGTTTCTTTACATACAGCAAAGAACATATATACATATAGTTTTATAATATAACTAAAATAATTTTCTTATTCTTAGCAGTTGTAAAATAGCAATTTTGATAATTCAATCAAATAATTTCTGATCTGCTGCACTGAAGCTTTCTTGACCATTAAAAATATAATCCAATAATCCAAAGTATTATATAATTTACATAGGCTCTTTTTTTTCTTTCCCTTTTTTTTCCCACAAAGCTCTTTTTTGATTATAACTATAATAGAAAATCCATCCCATCCAATAACAACATAACATTTTTTTCTTTTTCTTTTTAAGACTTGCATCTATAATTTTTTTCAAAAGTTATAAAAGTATTCTTATAAGAACAAAAAATATCCTATAACAAAAGACTCATAAATTGTGAGAAAAACCAACAAACCAAATTTTAAGGATTCTTTCCAATTAGGAATCAAAATTTCTTTCTGATACATTAATCAAATAAAAGAAAAACCTTTTCTATATTATATCTATTAGTTTTTTTTGGCAAAATCCACTTCATATGTAAACATAATTTTCAACTCATGATGAAAATTTCAAAGTTATATAGATATTTAATGATAATTTATTATATAAGCAACTATATACTCTCGGCTCATTGGCCTAGAGGGTAGAGTGTTCACCAATGATCTGAGAGACCAGGATTCAATCACAGGTCGCGTCATACCAAAGACTTTAAAAATGGTACTTGATACCTACTTGCTTAACACTCAGCAATATAAGGTATGTATCAAGGGTGAAGTGGAGCAATCCTAGGAAAGGAGTAGCACTCTCCCCTACACCTCGGTTTGTAGCTATTGAAAAGGGAGCCTTCTGGTCGCCCTCGACTACGGTTGCCAATTTTACTTACATTATATACTGTCAAAATTAACTTTTTTATATTTCCCCAAGCTCTGTTCATTATACAATGAGTGAAATGAGAATTTCACATATTATATAAGAATAGAAACACTTTGCCAAACATATGTTAAGAGAAACTTGACTCATGTCTACAAATAGATAAATGTGGGAAAGAGCATCCAAGAAAAATCTATATTGGATATAGTGTTCCTTTGTCAAAGGAAATTTTAATTTATGAATCAAGCAGATATAGAACAAAAAAGGAACATATGTAAAAAAGTATAATGGAGGTGTTTGTAATGTAATAGTTACCATCATATGACATGGACACAGCAATCAGAGTTCAAATCTTGGATGAAGTAGTTTGTATTTCACATAATACTAATACTCTTAGAAAAGGTATGAATCCAACTATTCTCCCTCCAGCTATGGAATAATAGTAGGGTAGACTGAGCTCTTTAACCTGGGTATGGCAACTAGTCCAAGAAAAGGAAAACTCTGAATTCAAACTTGTTAAACACTTAAAATTGACCTTGTGTCACATTCTGCTTATGCAGAGGGGTTAGGTAAATATACATATGAAAAACTATAAAACAAAGAAGTTGAATTCACTCCAAAAACAAATATATTATTTGAGAATTATCTTCTGTTTAAAACATTCAAAAATAAACTTAAGAGTAAAACTTACCAAACCTAGTAAAAAAGAAAAAAATTTCTTTGAATTCCATATAATAAAAACTAATTATTTTTGTTTTTAATAAACATATTACATTAAGAAAAAGGGAGATAATAATATTAATATTTATAGAATTGCTTTTCAGTAAAGGAAGTTTACACTTTCTATTGTTCTCAAAAATCTATTTTTAATTTTTGAGATCTATTTATACATTTTTTAATCTAACCGATACAAATGAAAATAAGTTGACTTTTTAAAATAAAATAAGAAACACATATATATTAGTTATGGTAAAAGTTATACAGCACTGGCTCATTGTTCTAGTGGGTAGAGTGTTCGCCAATGGTCCAGGAGACCTGGGTTCAATCCCAGGTCGTGTCATACCAAAGACTTTAAAAATGGTACTTGATACCTCCTTGCTTAACACTCAGCAATATAAGGTATGTATCAAGGGTAAAGTGGAGCAATCCTGGGAAAGGAGTAGCGCCCTCCCCTACACTTTGGTGTAGTAACTATTGAAAAGCGAGCCTTCTGGACACCCTCGACTACAGTCGCCAACTTTACTTACAACTTATATATATATATATCCTCATCACATCACCTGTGTTCTCAATTCATAGAAAGGTTTTTAAGACATGAAAAGTAATAGTCCTTACCCTGGCATATTGGCCATGATGCAGGATCTTGAAGTCATTGTTTTTCTCCTAGAACAGATTCCCTACTAAGACAAGAAAGCCCAAACAGCCCTACTTTTAACCGAGAGACAGGGAGAAAATAGATTCATACTTTTTCCAATAAAACAGTCTTCACTGGAATTTGAACTCAGCCTACCAATCGCATTTTCCAAACTGACAATCATTATACAAATGAATTTTTAGATTTCAAATCTTGTTAGCACTTTGTCTTGTAATCTTATTTTAATCTTAAAAGTAATCCAAATTTTCCAAGATTTTTACTGAAAAATACTAGGTAAAGCAAAAGTATTTCCAAAGTAAAAGTTTAGTTTAGCAGAATGAAAGAAAAATTACTCATTGATAAAATCCCCTGGTAGTATAATGGTAGTTTCAGTAATCAGAAAATATGCTGACATTTTTTTTTCTTTGGATTCAATAGAAACACTCTTTAGGGAATGAAAAGTGGATTTCTTTTCAGATCCAATTTGAAAGCAAAATGAGTAGGTTTTGTAGAAAAATTGTTTCAGTCATTCATTAAAAATAAGAAAAACACACAAAGATGATACATGATTCAAAATAATAAGCTTTTATTGTTAATATAAGATGTCTTAATCCCTTCAAGCATTTCTCCTATACTTTGAATAAAATTGGTTGGATAGTTGGTTGTGTTTTATGGTATATCAACTCTTGTCGGTTATTTAATACTAAATCCTGTTCATACATACATACATACATATATATATATATATATATATATATATATATATATATATATATATATATATATATATATATATATATATATATATATATATATATATATATATATATATATATATATATATATATATATATATATATATATATATATATATATATATAACCAGCTCATTGGTCTAGTGGGTAGAGTGTTTGCCAATGGTCCGGGAGACCTGTGTTCAATCCCAGGTTGCGTCATACCAAGGACTTTAAAAATGGTACTTAATACCTCCTTGCTTAACACTCAGCAATATAAGGTACGTATCAAGGGTAAAGTGGAGTGGAGTAATCAGGGAAAGGAGCAGCGCCATCCCCTACATGTCAGTGTAGTAGCTATAGAAAAGGGAGCCTTCTGGTTGCCCTTGACTATGGTCGCCAACTTTACTTATATATATATATATATATATATATATATGATTTGTAAATGAATTGTTTGTTGGTAACATTATTTCTACACAAGCCACAGCTTATTTGTTTGCACAGAGTTAAATGGTTTCACATATTGCTATTTAACACAATAATAATTCTACTTAACATTATTTATTCATTTGCATTAAATGGTCCCAAGTATTGCTATGTAATACTAATAATTCTATTTAACATCAGTCATTTGCTTACACATAATTAAATGGTTTCAAGTGTAGTAAATGATCTATTTGACCCATAGATAAGACCTTAACAGATGCTAGTACTCTGGGTCAGAGTGAACCTGGGGATAATAGCAAAGAAGGGGTACTCCACATTTCCCAAAGCTCCAGGACTGGAGCCTTACCATCAGATGGTTTAGTGTCATATCCAGGACTTAGAAAGGTCTTATACCTTTGTACAGATACAGTCAGCATATTCTAGCTGACTGGAATGGAATAGAATTGGCATGTCCACATTATTTTATCAGAGAACAAACTACCAATTTAATAGCAAATATTCAACTAGAGCATTGAATCAAAAATTTAAACATAAATTATTTACAGGTATTTGACATCTATATGATGATCAATCAAATTAGTAAGATATTAAATGATGCCATAGCATTTCAAATTTGATAATCTATAACATTCATGCCATCTGGCAAATTGGAGAGAGAAAGAAGTAAACAAGACAAAGTTGCTACCAAATGCTCTAAATATATTTCCGGACAATACAAGACAATAACTCTTACTGTTTATTTTTTTAATAGAATTTATAAAACTTACATTGTATAGGACTTTAGCATCTATGAGTTAGGTACCAAATGCATCAAAAGTTCAATATTTAGAGAAACGTAGGTGAATCTTGTTTCATATTTGATACAGCTAAAAAATTATTAACAGGGTAGGAGGAAAACTTTAGTTCTACATAATATTTACAAATTGTTGCTAAATTGAAAAGATGCTACAAAATATTGGTTTTTTACCATAACACAATGGTTAGTTGTCTAGTAGTCCATTACTACTGTGTGACGAGTTTGATCCTCACTAAGTAATCCATATTTATTGCCTTGTGTCAAAATTCAGTTAAACTAAATGAATAACTATTATCATCATCATCAAGTTGCGCTGCTAGCATGGATTCTCCTGACTCTCTCTCGCCATTCGTCCCTATCATCCAACACTCCCAGCAGGTCTTCTAGACTACATCCTGTGTCCATACAGACTTGTTGTATGTAAGTTCTACTTGGTTGGCCAACACTGGCACATCTGTGTATAGGAGAATGTCACTTATGAGTTTGTTCTTGCTTCTCCAGCAGTGTTTTGCCTTGTTCATCTTATTTGGATGGTTTTAAACATGGGAGGTAGGTGGCCATACAACTGTTTCATGGAATGTTGCTTCCAGGATATAGCTTGTAGTATTTTTGTGCAGTTCCCATCTAGCTTTTTCTTTTTTTTTCTTTTTTTTTAACCTCCACATAAAACTTTGGATGCAATGGGAAGCAGCATGGTGGATGTGAAGTAAGGCAGATAAACCCAAGATTGGGTCAACAGCATGCTTCACCTGCTGCTAGAAGGAAGAACCCAACAAGTCAACAGCCAGGATCAAATGTTTCATTCAGGAAACAACTGCTACTCATCTATAAGGGTGGCATCTATTGATGAGATAAAAATACAGCCATCGATAGTTTGTTTGTTTATTTGTTTGGGTTTTATGGCATATCAACCTTTGTAGGTTATTTAATGCCAAATCCACTTTTATACAAATAAACAAGTTCTATTTCAAACAATTCAGTTTAGCATAAGTACACAGTCTAATTGTAAAAACATTTCTATTTCTAGCTATTCAGTTTAGCCAAACATTTCTAATTCAAACAATTCACTTTAACATACGTATAGCTTTTTGTTTACAGACAGTTGAATGTCAAAACAGTTCTATTTCAAACAATTCAGTTTAGTATAAGTATGTAGTTTAAATGTCAAAACGGTTCTATTTCAAGCAATTCAGTTTAGCATAAGTACACAGTTTAGTTCTATTTGACCCATAGATGGGACCCTATAAGGTGCTACCATTCTGGGTTAGAGTGGACCTGGGACTGATGGTAATGAAGGGGTACACCACATTCCCCAAAGCTCCAGCATTACTGGAACCTCATCATCAGATTGTTTAGTGTCATATCTAGAACACTCATTGAGAAGGGGAGTCTTACCTCTCTGCAGAGAAGCAGTTGGTGTATTCTACAGCCCCAGTCGACTAGGAAAGCCATCGAAAAATTACTATCACTAATAACTATTATACAATCATATTTTACCTCTGACCTATAACTTCCACAACAGAAAAACATTTTAGTTTTTATCTAGGATTAAATTAGGCCCAATTGTAGCATTATGCAAATTAAAAAGTTAGTACTTTCAAGACATAAGTATTTGTGTCATAAAAACAAGAAAATATATAACTTATATGTATCCTGGTAAACCTAAATGTATAGTTATATTTATAGACACATACAGACACACTACTAAAGCAAAGGAATTTCTCGGACAATAATATACATGAAGGTATAAATGAATTAACTAACAAATTTTAAAGACAAAATTTTTTTTTTTTTAAATAACACTACCCTTAAAATTCAAATGTAAAATGCTGTTTGAATAATGTCAAATACTTGATGTTGCGTTATATGAACTTTTATACAGTAGAAATCAATAGAATCTATAAGCAGTCATAGTAACAATCAATATCAACATCAATTTATGTAGAGGCAAAAGCAAGCTAACAAAAAGAGTTCAAAGCATGACTAACATTCATAAAGAAATATTTAAAATATCAACATATTATTTTCATCATTACTTGAATATATTAAAATACATATCAGAATAGAAATTATTTGGTTATTCATCTTCAAAAAGACTTAATGTCTAATATAAACCAGCTATTTTAAAATTTACTTGTGTAAATCTTAATAACAGAAAAAGCATTTTTTTTAAGTTAAAGAACAAATCACAGTAAAGAACAAATTGTAGTTTAGACATTCCTAATACACAAATGTGAATATATTAAGTGCTATAAGCTGATATATCTGTATATTAAATTATTTGATAAATGCTATGATGACTTAAAATCTGCCTCAATTTCTGAGTTTGTTGTTATAGATTCCTCTAAAAAAAAAAAAAGAAAGAATTAACTTCAACCTTCAACATAAGTGCTACTCTTGAATTGATCGTAAAAAATAAATTCCCAGAATTACATTCCAAATAATCATAGAATCATTACCACTCAAAATATACTTATTAATTTTCTTTTATTAAATTAATAGTACTTAACCATTTTTAAAGCCTTTTTTTAAGAACTGAGAAGAACCAAATACATGCAGAAAAAATCTAGATCAATACATCTCACTGAATTACCTCACAAAAATAGGCATATCCTTCACAAAAAAAATTGTAAATTTGTACAAGAAAGTGAATATTAATATTTAATGTATTTAGCTCTTTTAACTCTCGAAATAAAAAATTGGTGACTCATGAAATTCATTAAAAATCATGAATCAGATATTGAACATTTACAACATTTGCTTTTCAGAATTTTCAATCATGGTAGAAGCCAGAAAAAGAATAGTTAAAAAGTATTTCTCTGACCTCTTGAAAAAGATTGAAAGAAATCTCAGACAATCAATAGAAACTGATCAAAGCCTTCAATTTAATGTTGTAGGGTGGGGCTAGTGTTTGACTATAAAGGGAGATCTGATTGAGATGATTTCAGAGTATAAGAGTGGTTCAGAGAAAAATATTGCAGAAAAGAAAAAATGTTTGAGAATCAGGTTAAGGTAATGTTGTCATTGTAAATGAGATTTAAAAGGATTGGTAAATACCAAGATTTACTTTTTTTTTTATTGAAACTGCCAAAAAGTAATAAGAAAATAATATTATTAGCATTAGCCAAATGCATTTGTATATACAAAGCAGAGGTAAAAGTTTATTTAGAGCTTCTTAACTTTAATCAGAAACTCAATTTGCAAGCAGTCAATACAATTCAGGCCATTGACATATGCCTCCAAATAGAACATAACATAAAATATAAAATAAAATAAAATACCATATTTGATAGCATATAAGATCCCCCACCAAATCACATTTAATGGATAAACATTAGACAACTAGATACTTTAACTTCATATCTATCACCCAAAAGATATTTTAACCATGGGGGGGAAGGATATTTTCAACGATCAAATAACATGTATATAATACTAAATAGTATATATAATAATGATAAAAATATTAACACTTTAGAAATGCACCTATATACAAAGTATATGGGTGTCCTCGTGGTCTAATGGTTAAAGCGATGAACTACGGAATCGTAGTACGCGAGTTCGTACTCCAGTCGCGCTATTACGTTCACTTTCGGGCAAATACCCTTGGGAAAGGTATGAACCCCCTTATTCTCCCTCCAGCTATGGGTAAATAGTAGGACGGACTAGGTTCTTCAGCCTTGGTTAGGCAACTAGTCTAGGAGAAGGAAAACTCTGAATTCAAAACCTGTTAAACTCCGCTTAAAAAATTGACCTTGTGTCATATCCTGCCCGAACGAAGGGGTTGGTAAATAGTACCTATATACAAAGTACAATTAAAGGATTGTGTAGTTTTTCAACTTCAGTTATATACTCAACTTGAGAGCACTCAATATAATTCAGATCATCAATGTGCACAGTCATTGATATATGCATCCAACTATAAATAGCCAAACACAAACAAACTCTTAAGAAGAACAAGGCACTTGACTCTTTCTTCTATCCAAATGGCAAATACAATCTTATTCCTATTGTTCACCAAACTAGTTTTGTTTGATTCTAAATGTTACAACTCAAGTCATGACTCAGCATCATCTGCATTTTTGCCAAGACACACACAGTTTATCTACTGCTACAAAACTTTACAATAAACAAACATACCAAGTCATAAATACTTGTAAACAACACATCTTTAATCTAATATTTGCAAAGATTGATAACCCAAACATTTCAACTGTAAGCAATATGTATTTCATTATGCAATTTGTAATATTATAGGATTTATTAAATGTACACATCCAAAACATTCATTTACAATAGTGACACCTTTAATTATGGAGGTAGGAAATTTTTGATGATTAAGCATCATATTTTTCTATTTTTTTTTAAATCTAACTCTTATTTTAGAAGTTTCAGCATTTAATTTATGTTATTCATTGAAAATTAAGAAAAAATATTAGAGGTCAGGTATTAAAGCAATCATTACTGCTAAAATATTCTTTTTCAGTAAGTAAAAATTGACAGTAGTTCAAATAATGGCAATTTCATGTTGACCTGAAATTAATAATATCATTCTTTTATACATAAAAAAATTATGACTGAGAAATTCACAAAAATTCATTGAAAAATAGTTAAATCAATTTGCAAAAAATTATTGTAATATATTCTAAAACTGAAATGCAGAAGTAATAAAATGAATTATTGGTTAACCATTTATTTTCATTCATTTAGAATGATATACTGATTCTATCAAACCTACAATAACTATATCAGTACAATTGCTATAATGACTCATTCAGTCCACCAAGATTGTATGAATTTTAAAACATATTTGTCATTGAAAAGAATAATACTTTTTCTTGCCTTCCATTTGTTTCATTATAAGATTTTTTTTCTTTTTAAATTAAGTAAGAAAAATCTGAATTAACAAAATGGGTTCAAACTCTAACTGAGGCCGTTTTCCTGCACTATAGCCCTTGGAAAAGCACAAATCCAATTTTCTCTGCATTGTTTAATGACTTGATATCTTAACTAAATATTTCATTATTACTGACATACTATATCTAACAGTCGACTTTACCAAGGCTTTCGACTCCATTCACAGAGGAAAGATGGAACAAATCCTACTAGCGTATGGCATACCTAAAGAAACCGTAGCGGCAATAACGATTCTCTATAGAAACACTAAAGTAAAAGTACGATCACCAGATGGAGACACAGAATACTTCGACATTGTAGCAGGAGTACTACAAGGGGACACGCTGGCTCCGTATCTCTTTATCATTTGTCTAGACTACGTACTTAGAACATCGATTGACAAAATCAAAGAGAATGGCTTCGAACTGACGAAGAAAAGAAGCAGAAGATACCCCGCAACAACAATTACCGACGCCGACTACGCCGATGACATAGCGATACTGGCAAATACACCTGACCAAGCCGAAACACTTCTGCATAGTTTGGAACGAGCAGCAGCAAGCATAGGCCTCCATGTTAATGCACACAAAACGGAATATATGTGCTATAACCAAACGGGGGACATCTCCACTCTAAAAGGAACCCCACTTGAACTAGTAGACAAATTCACGTACCTAGGAAGCAGCGTCGAATCAACCAAAAAGGACATCGAAACGAGGTTAACGAAAGCATGGACAGCTATCAATAGGCTATCGACTATATGGAAATCAGACCTAACCGATAAAATGAAACGCAGTTTCTTCCAGGCAGCGGTCACATCGATACTGCTATATGGATGCACTACATGGACGCTAACAAAACGGCTGGAGAAGAAACTAGATGGCAATTACACAAGAATGCTGCGTGCAATCCTGAACAAGTCCTGGCAGCAACACCCCACAAGACACCAACTGTACGGCCACCTGCCCCCTATCACGAAAACTATTCAAGTTAGGCGAACCAGACATGCAGGACATTGCTGGAGAAGCAGAGATGAACTCATAAGAGATGTACTCTTATGGATCCCCACACATGGCCGCGCAAAAGCAGGACGACCAGCACGAACGTACATTCAGCAGCTATGTGAGGATACAGGTTGTTGTCCTGAAGACCTACCTAGGGCGATGAACGATAGGGAGGAGTGGCGAGAGAGGGTCAGGGATATCCGTGCTGCCAGCACGATATGATGATGATGATATCTAACAAACAAAAAAAACTGTTTGAAACTACTACTCTATAAATATCTTATCTACCTTGTTTATTATGTTTATTTTTATTTGTTCAAAATCAAGAATTTTCATCTATTCCTTTGAAAAGACAATCCTTAAAGTACAAGATCCTTTTAGAAGTGATCCTTTTAACTTTACATAGTTTATAAATCCTAATATCATGACTAAAAATTTCTGATCTTTATTTATTGTCATCCTCTAGTGAAAATACATAACATTACCAGATAACACTAAAGAACACAAATAATCAATCAAAATGATGTTTTCATAAATAATACAGATATCAGTAAAACAGTAAGATCAAAGAAATTTTCTGAGTTAAAAAAAAAGGCTTATTTAATCAGATAACAACTTAGAAATATTTGAACTCTTATTGTAATTTGAACATAAAACACTAAAACAATTTTATTTAATTGATCTTTGAAATTTATTCTAGCTAATTTCTTAAAATTTTGAAATTTATTTCAAGACTAACAGAAATCCTTCCTTTAAAAGTTAATGTCATTATTAAACAATGTTTTTAAATTTATACACTATTATTCTAGAAAGTGTTAACAAAATGAAAATAAATATATTTCCTTTAAAAATATATGTGTCTGATAAATTCTTATGATGAATTTACCACAATAAATTTATCTAAAATTATTTATTGATAAATATGTATGATTTACATATGAGTCAGAAGATGTTAATAAATGAAATAAAATGTAAGAGAATGCACCCAACAAAGTAATGGTAATTTAATAAACTATTTAAATACTAGTATCTTATTAAATCCATTTCAAAATAAGTTATTGGTAAATTAATACTATAGATAATGCACATATTTTTACTTTGATATACAGTAGATATAAAATGTTTACATATTCTGTTGCAAGAAAAATTACTTGACTCTTTGATACAATTAACTCCATAATAAATGTACCAGATAAAGAGAAGCCTTAATCCCAACAATTATGTAATACTTAAACCTCAAGGCTATACAACTTTAGGCTCACAGCAAGTGGTTATTGATTAACAGATTTCAACTGATTAATTGCTACATTTTTTATTCAGACACTTATAAGTAAAATGCTGATTGCCAGGATTTTTTTAACAGATTTTTTATATTCAATCAATTGGGTAAAACAAAAGAGACATTAAGAGCTGACTGGAAAAAAAAAATAACACAAAAGTTAGTCAGTTTATTACCAAAATATTTTCTTTATTTTTGAATAGTATCCAAATAAATTCTTTCATAAATTTCCAGTTTGACATGTACACCTTTTGTAATCAAAACATAATATTATATAACATGTTTACAACACTTTAATAGACATTAAATATCTAATCTCAAAGCAAGAAATAAATAAATAAATAAATAAAATAAAAATAAAACAAATAAAAAACTTTTTGCTCAAACATATAAATGCATACATAGACATAATTAAAAGAAAATCCAGAGGATACATTTTCTTTAGTAACAAGATTTTTTTTTACTTAAAACTATTTATATATATATATATATATATATACTGTTGTTACACATGTAAGTATGAATTTACTCACATATGCAGGTCAATCCATAAAAAAGCATATGTACACACACACCCACACATGCACATTAGAATTTACTATGCTTAGCTAAATTTGATACATAGGCCACCAAATGTTTATGGTACCTGCCGTTCTGAAGAGCACACATATATCTTGTGAAAATCAAGAATGGCAAAGGTGACAATCTGACTTTTTTTTGTTTGTTTTTTTTGGTAAAATTTTTTATCTTATATTGACATGCTGAATAAGCTACGAATATTTTGTAATGTTAAGAAAAAATCTATGCCAATTTTATCATACTAATTATGCTAATAAATCCGACTCCAATTTTGAATTTTTATTTGATAAAATGTAAACTAAAATGTGCCACATTGTAAAATAGGAATAAATCTACACACTTCTGGATGAACATTCCTCAAAAATAATTTAAAAACAAATTTATTTTTAAAAACATAGCTATTGAATCATTTTTAGAAATATCATATTAAGTTGATAAAGTTTATCAAATTTATTTTGAAAAATAATTTCTAACACACAAAAACAACAAGGCTGAAATTGTAGTCACTTAAAAAAAAAAGTGACTTAATTCTTTTTCAATAATAAAAATAAATAAAATAAAACATGAATTTATAGAATTAGATGTTCTTCACAAGTAATCTTCTAGCTTTAGCCTTAAGGAGATAACAACACTCTATTCCTACAAGATCATTTCTAATATCACTAATATCTAAATTAAAAGCAGATGAGCCCTTGTATATTACATAAGCCAATGATTTCAGAAAAAATCTATTAAATAGATATTGCATGTAAAATCCCTACCCTACCAAACTATTTCTCTTTAGCTAAATAACAATACACATGGTCTGCTACAGGCAGTCTATTTAGGCCAAGGCAAAAAAATGCAAGCAAAGTAATTTTGCATCATAGACTACTTCACTTTTAAGTATAAAAGAGATGTCGGTTATTTAAGTAGGGAAATCAATCCAATTACACCCACAACTATAACATGAAGTAGATTTCTAGTTTTTAAAACAATTGGCCATCTTCATTTATTTTTATCTTTTCTAACTGAGTAGATTGTTTTTTGTTTTTAATTCAATTTATTATACATGTTAGATAAATAATTACATTTACTTATCAGCTAACAATCTGTTCATTTTTGTTGGTTATTTTAATCATTATTCTTAAAAATTATTAAATCTTATCATTTTCAGGCATCAATTTTTATCTCATAAATTTTTCCTTTAAAAAGAACAATGTTGATGTTGACCGATTTATGAGGGTCCATGGAAAAGTTCATAGGCTGACCAAGATAAACAAATGAAATGTGACTAAATGAGGTTCATTTTTCAACATATTCCCCCTTGCAGTCTGCATACTTCTTCCATCAGTATTACAGACCCACTTTTTTGACCAATCCCATTGGTCAAAAAAATCATCAACAGTAGATATGACATCATCCAATGAATTTTTCAGCCCACCCTCATAAGTTACAATTATAAATAAGATTCTTTTGCAGTAGAAGCAACACATCTGTGGGTTTCTTTCAGTTTGTAATTTCTCCTTAAATATTTTTTATGATTTCATATTTGTCATAGTAAACTTATTGCCAGGTATACAGTTTGCCTGTCTCTCTCTGTCTCTGTCTCCAAATTTAAACATTGAA
Organism: Sepioteuthis lessoniana; assembly: GCA_963585895.1. NCBI lineage: Eukaryota > Metazoa > Mollusca > Cephalopoda > Myopsida > Loliginidae > Sepioteuthis > Sepioteuthis lessoniana. The sequence continues at coordinate 136,370,819 of OY757907.1, read as the reverse complement.
AAACAAGACATTGTCCACAGAGTAGATTATAAGTGAAATATGACTAACAACAAAATATCTACCTGCAGAAGGTTAGATAATGGATCATCTAAAAAGATTTATGGGGAAAAAAGAAAAAGTAAAAAAAATCCATTAAATATGAATATGCCATCTCAAAATTTCAGACAAAACTGACATGTTAGCATTTTGAGAGAAAGAGAAGTAGCTGATTCAGGTCTTTGTATTTGTGAGCTATCATCGCTGTTCATTGACCTTCATAGTTTAATATAATTTATAAACAGGCAACTGGAAAGAGTTTAAGCCAATAAAACAAGAAAGTGAATTTTTAAGTTGTATCTTTAAACAATTCTAAGGAGTTTCTTTAGACAAACATTCTACCAATTTGTAATGTTCTCAAACTCCCAAATCACAAATAGTTCATTAATAAACATTATCTATTTTTATTCTCATATTTCTACACCAATTCTCAATTGACTTTATTGAATTCTGCCATCAAGGGATAATTTATTGTTTGTACATATAAACACACTAAAAATATTTTATTCCAGGCTGACTGTTAGCAATTAAATTTTTGATAAATTCTCTGTATTATTTTCACAAGTGTCATGAACACTAAAATACATAACACATGAGATTTTTTTCATACATTCAGATGCCTAAAATAAGCATATTAACTATAACTTTATAGAAAATCAGATATATTCCACACCTTGCTCAAAGACAATATTAAGACTTTTCCAATTTTATTTTTCAATGAAAATCGTTTTCTTTCAAGTATATTTTATACAGCAATTATGTTTTTTTTTCTCTTTCATTTCTTTTTACACATTCTAAAAGTCTTACACACTGGACTGATTTATAGATAACCTGAGTACACCTACTTAGATAATCTTATTATCAATTGAAGTTCATTATTATTTGATGATAACTACACTTAAAATGAAGGGTTAAGAGAAGGCTTCAGATGAGATGTGGTTAGCACTAATGATGTTCTAGACAATATTTTTCAATTCTATTAAAAGATGGAAAATCAAAGCATTACCTGATGTCTGAGAATTATACAAGTTACAAGGCATTATTTATTACAGACAAACCTGAACTAATAAATGGGAACCTACTTAGAAAATTTACTTCATATACCTTAACAATCAGTGAGAAAAAAGTAGATTAATTCTATAGATACATAAATATGGTTTAAAATTCTGTGATGAATTTTTGTAATCATTCCATAACTTATGCTGATAAACCTTATTAGTTTTATCGAAACATTTCATCTGACACATTCTTTGGTCTTTATCAGATAATGATCATCAGGAGAAGAAGAGTCTTATTATAGATGGTTCTACATCTAAGTGTTAGTGTTAATTCAAAAAACTAAAGTAAATTTTTTTTCTTTTTCATTAAATCATGAATTAATATTGCTTGTAAGAATTTCTGAGCCCCAAAACTATAATCTTCTCTCCTTTAAACAAATACTCCAAAAGAGGGCCAGATAACACATAAATAAAAGAATAATAAAACCAACAAGTATAAGAATATTAATTTGAATAACTTATGAAATAACCAAATTGATGTCTTAAACCACAACTTAATTAGTACTGATCAGAAAGAATGTTCTTAAACCACAACACAATTATTACTGATGAGAAAGAATATTCTTAAACCACCACATAATCATTACTGGTCAGATAGAAAGTTCTTAAATCACCACTTACTTATTACTGAGCAGACAGAAAGTTCATAAACCATCACACTATCATTACTAATCAGATAGAAAGTTCTTAAACCACCACATAATCATTACAGGTCAGATAGAAAGTTCTTAAATCACCACATAATCATTACAGGTCAGACAGAAAGTTCTTAAATCACCACTTACTTATTACTGAGCAGATAGAATGTTCTTAAATCACCACTTTCTTACTAATCAGATAGAAAGTTCTTAAACCACCATATAATTATTACTAATCAGATAGAATGTTCTTAAATCACCACTTTCTTACTAATCATATAGAAAGTTCTTAAACCACCACATAATTATTACTGATCAAAAAGAATGTTGATAATACTAAGAGAAACAAATCATGTAAACAACTAATACAAATTGTACCAATTTGGATTTGAGCCTGATATTTGTTTTAGAATTATTTATTTAAGCATTCATAAAATTAGCAATGGAAGACAGTAAAAACTGGTATCCATGTCACAACTTTTATGCAGATCTTGATTCCCTTTAGGCAACAATTTATAAAATTACGAGCAGAATTTAACCACTTGGCTTACTGTACATCTAATACCCATTCATATATATTTCTTTGGTTATGACTTTTACTTTAATTCATCTGTATAAGAAAATATAATGCAAACTAATTATTTACAAAAAAATCCATATGCTCATTACATACACTTACTCTCTCTCTCTCTCTCTCTCTCTCTCTCTCTCTCTCTCTCTCTCTCTCTCTCTCTCTGAGAGACGGAAACACACACACACACACACACACACACACACACAAATCTTATAAGAAAACTGTTTTAAACATTGAAAACTTTACAAATAATATTGTCAATATACATCCAGCAGATGAATAAATTTGACGAAAAGTCAATAATGAATGTGATAAAGACCAAACTTACTTTAAAATTCAACAATTTAATAAACATTTAAATACACCCAACCTAAAAAAAAAGAAAAATTCATTGGTTCCATATATGTGTGTAAAAAGTGTCAGGTAAAATATATTTCAGTAATTAACATTCTAGAATATCCTGCTCAATCATGAATAATTATCTCCCAACCATAGATAAAATCCTTTTTAGGAGTAAAACTCACTAAAATAAGTGGATTGAAATGAACATTCATACATGAACAGTTTTCCTATATTTTATTATGTTGTGCAAGCAAAAAAACAGAGCATTGGAATTTCTTGCCTTCCTTAAATGAAAAATGGTTTAAGCAATTAGAAGCATCAACTGAAACTATTTCATCAAAGTCTATTTTCCTCTTAAATCAGAATCCCCAATCTCAACATTAAAAAATATAGATTTTTTCAATCAAATAAAGAAGATGAACAAGTTTGGCATAAGATAAAATATTGCACAAGACCTAGGTTGGAAATTAAACTTCCCATATGATGAACATCTTTACTGAATTAAAACCACAGAGAAGATAATTAAACTATGGAAATGTTACAGTATTATATTAAATTGATTTTACTGTAATTTAAAAATCAATTTGTTTTTTTTTTCTAATTAAACATAATGATGCCCATGTAATATTGACGAAAGAGTGTTAACAACTAAATTTATTAGTTATCTCATACTTCAGCTCTTCTCTCACCATTTGCCTGTATCTTTCTTTCTTCCAATGTTTGTTATGTAAATTTTCTACTAACAAGGATTAATTTCATATGTGAAAAAGTATATAGAATGCACGAATAATTTTAGGACACCATTCAGTTTTAGTTTTTTTGCCCAACCACTTCATGAAGAATTTTTATGTATCACAATTTTAACACTTTAATCTTTCACTAATGGCCTGTTGACATCCAGCCAGCTAACTTCTCAATGTCTTTCTTTCATCTCTATCCCTTTCTCTGTGTGTGTGTCTATGTGTGTATATATATATATATATATATATATATACATATTTACCAACCCCTCCGCTCGGGCAGGATATGACACAAGGTCAATTTTTAAGAGGAGTTTAACAGGTTTGAATTCAGAGTTTTCCTTCTCCTAGACTAGTTGCCTCACCAAGGCTGAAGAACCTAGTCTGCCCTACTATTTTACCCATAGTTGGAGGGAGAATAATTGGATTCATACCTTTCCCAAGGGTATTAGTGCTATGTGAAATGCAATCAGTCTCATCCAGGATTTGAATTCGTGTTGCCATGTCCATTTCCTACGATGATAACCATTATGTTATATATATATATATATATAACACTTGAGAAAGGTATGAATCCAACAATTCTTCCACTAGCACTGGGTAAAATAGTAGGACAGATTGGGCTTTTTAACTTTGGTATGGCAACCAATCTAAAAAGAAAACTCTGAATTCAAATCTGTTAAACTTGGATTATAAATTTACCTTGTGCTGCATCCTGCTTGTATGGAGGGGTTGGATGAATATATATATATATATATATATATATATATCACATCTAAAGGTCCTGATGAAGGTTTCACTTTAAAAAAATAAATTTAATCTTGAAAAAATAATTCAATGATAAATATAATCATCTGAATACCTAGTGTTTTTTTCATATTTGCACATCTTCATATTTTGTATATATATTTGTATATATATGATAAATTGTCTGGGGATCAAGCAGATACTACACTTTGGTCCTAGGTATCAATCATATATACAAATAAGCAGAATAATAGTAACAATAATCACTTTTGTACAAGGCTTAGAAACCAAAACTTAAAAGTCTATAATTGTATTTTATCCCTGAGTTTTATTCACAAGAAACCAAATCAAATATCAGAAACAATTGTATCAAATAAAATAACACTGTCTATAAATTCCCATGGAAGTGGTTGATATTTGTCATAAGTCCATCCTTAATTCAAATTGAAAATGACTCTCAGCATTTCTAAAAAGCAAAGTTAGCAACAAGTGATAAGAGTTTTCTAAGTTTATTAAACACCTCGAAAGGAAAGTGTGAACACATAATGCAGACTCTATCAGATGTCATTCATGTTTTGTAAAGACAATACATTTTTCTTTTCTTTGATTTTCTTCTTTGACAGATGCACTAAGTTTTCAGCATACTTTTTCAATGATAGTATCCTTTTCGTCATTTTGCAGTTGACATGCATAAACACAACAACAACCAACTTTGTTACATTTTTTCATACCCATCTTCTAACTACATAGAGTCTTGGTATTTCTAGAATATCAAACTGGAAGAAGAGCTGAAAAGTTACTCAATGACACACAATGCAACATCTTGCTTTTCCTTCTTCACCTCAGAAAATGTATGATCCAGTTTTTGACACTTATCCAGTAGCCACTTCAACAGCCTTAAACTGTCTGCAGTAACATTACTTCAGCCAGTTTTAATTGACAACTTATCATATCTACCCTAGTTACAAAACATCATTACCAATACACAGCAAGCAATTGTTGTTGTGTTGAACTTAATTCTGTGTACTTCATAAGTGCAACAACTTATAGAACTAATTAACTTGACTTTAAGAAGCTAAACAGTGTGTCATCAAAATATATTGGCTGACAACCAATAATGATGCATCAGTCATATCACATCAAAACAGTAAGCATCAAGTTATATCATCTGCAAAAGTACTTCAAGAGGATTTGCCAATTAAGATTTTTTTTTCAAATTAAGTTAACATCCAATCACCTTTTGAAAGGGAAGTATAATTCATTGTTTACAGTCTATTCTTCTTGTCCAATCAAATTTTACCTATAAAATTCCATCAGTTCACTTTCTACATTCAATCACATTTGAATACCAAAACAGACTAATTACAAGATAATATATCAAATATGTCATTCATCAGTAAATATTTCAAAACAGTTATCTTGAAATACTCCTAGTTTCCAACAAGAATAAAAAAATAAACTTAATATCTAATGATGCTGATATTGTGGTGAATGTTTTAAATCATCTATTTTGATGAAATTAATTAGTCCTTTTCATTTGTTTAGATTATACAATTTTTCCTTTATAAAAACTCAGTCAAAATTGTTCAGATGTAGAACAATAGTCTAGTGGTTCTCCACCACTTTTTACCCATCCATGCTTTTCAACATATTTTAGAATGTTATTCTTTAACTCTTCTAAGATGGAATCAGAAGATGCATTGTAGAATTGTAATTTATAGAAATACCAATATCCAAACAATTTGAATTTATCCATGGTCCCAATTTTTCTTTGGAAACCCTAAAATCCATCCCATTCAAGAGAAATTATCCCCTCATCAAGAACTACTATCATTCAGAACTGCTCAAAAACTTACCTATACTACCATTAAAAACTACTAAGAGACACTTTTACCATCAGATGCTGAATATAAGAAAAGTATTCAAAGTTAAATAGAATAATTAAATAAATGTAAATCTAGGAACTTATTTATTTATTAAATGACCTACTTTTTCCATTAGTCTTGATGAAAAGGGGAATGTTTTTTTTTAAATAATAATTCATCATGAAATATGATTAAAGGTTTCTCATGTAACCTACTCATAACTGACATTCAAACTATCCTGCACTTCCAACAACAAGCACAACTATAGACACTGACTATAATTCTCTCTATCTCAATATACTACTGCTACTACTATCAACATCGTTATCATCATCATCATGACCTGTTTATCATATTTCAACATACTGAGGTTGATTATTATTGAGCAAGTTACACAAACAACAAAGTACTAAGCCTCAGTTTATATTCTAGTATAAAATATATCTTATGAATCTGAAATTCACAGTATGCTTGCAGCAGCAACTTAACATAAAACCTTTTCACAATACTGAAATGCACATGAGAAGTTAAAACCTCTTCACAATACTGAAATACATGAGAAGTTAAAACTTAGTAATGCTTGCTTATTGTTTCCAACTAAAAGCAATTTTTTGCCAATATATCACATTATAAAAATGAAAGCTATAGTTTTTTAACATATCATAATTGTGCCAGCAGAGTAGAAAGGCATTACACAAGAGATACAGGAACCCTTTAAACTAACAGAGGATGTCAATTGGGAGACAAGATCTTCCAAGCAACCTTTCTATCTAAATTTACTTCAGATAGGTGGTCTGGAAAAAAAAACAGGTAACATCATAAAATTAAGTTGCCAGACCTTCTCCTGTACCTACTATTGTTCCATGTGGATCTTGAAAGTTATTGGTAGACATATAATAGATATGGAATCCCTTCATAACTTCCTGCAAATAATTTCTTAAATATTTTCTCAAAATCCATAAGTATTTTGAGGTTAAAGATGAAAATAAGTGGTTTGTTGAAAACTGTGTATGATATCATCATTATTATTACTTTAAAACATGATCAACATTTGAATAGTATTAACCCTGCAATTTTATCTATAAGATAAGATTATATTGAGAAACAAGAAACAAAGAATTGAATCTTCATTTACAAATCCAAGCAACAATGAGTATGAAAATATTTATTTGTATTTTCAAAGCAAATGAATTGATTAGATCATTTATAAGTTTAATATCCTAATTATTACTATAATGGTTAATCAATTATCTTATTTAATGTATGTTAAACATATTCTTCTGGTTTACTGAGTTAAAGAAGCAATGCTTCAGCAAATTGAGCAAGGTTATCTCTTGTAAATAAATTAAGACTGTCTATTTCTATGATAGTTCTTAAGTAATCAAGAAGCAACTGTCATCCTTCCATTTAATTTACAGGTTTATAAGAAGTAACATTAGCATAAACACATGTGAAATGTCTGTCTTATAAAGTATAAGGTCATTCAAGGGCAACATAACTCCTATCTGTTCCAGGGAATCAGGATTTGAATTTTGGATACTTGAAACAAAATTAAAAAAATATATAGGATATCTTAACAAATTTTCAGTAATTCAAAGAATCATTGAAATTAGATATAAAATCTATTTTTAAAAAAATCTTATTAGCCACATAACAGGATCATTTAGAGCAGAAAAGTTTAATTCACATTGTATATGTTTATAAAGAAGTAAAGAAAACAAAGAAAGGTAATAGTTTACTCTTCAACATAAGATAGAAATAATGATTACTTAAGAGGATAACACTTATCTGATGCAATAAATTACATTTAATGTCAGTGTATTTTAATACTTTCCTGTGACTACAACTTTGCTAATGTCATGTCAAACATTTTTCTCAGTAACACTAGGGTCTGATTCGCAGCCAAAAGATGGCAGTCTGACAGGCTTCCTGTCAACCTAAATAAGATCAGTGCAACTTATTAATTTTGCCAATGTTAATATACTCATCTTTCTTTTTATTACTAGCATATATCAATATATCAATAATATTTCTGAGTAAATCAAGTCATCTTCAGTAATCTAAGTCATGCTATATGCATTAGCCAGAGTCATTTTACATTCTACTGGGAAGAATTATATGCCTTGACTTAAAATTCAATACTAAGTGAAAGAAATTGATCACTGACAATAGCTAGCCTTGTGACTGAAATAGTTGTACATTTTCTACTAATACTACTGGATGATTTTTAACCTCGGTAAAATACCAGTAAATCAAGTGAAGTGTCTCACTCAAAATTAGAATGATTTTAAGAAATAGAATCTTGAATAAAAGACAGAAACTTTACTTTCTTTGAATAGCCATGCTCAAGAATTCTATGAAGGCAATGAAGTTTACTTAATAGTTTAGGTAAAAAAACTGCAATTATCAATCATTTAAAATGCTATTTAGAAAGAGAAATATCTATAAATATTAAAACAAAATGTTAAATAGAAAATATCCAAGGTACTCAATGAAAATACAATTTGCACAATAAGTATGAAAGACACAAAGTATATAAGATTCAATCCTTTAAAACAGATAAATAATTAGAAAGAAAATGAAAACTGTCTTCAAACAGAACATGGAAAAAAAAAGAATGATTACCAAACCGAATAACTTGTTTTAATCTGATATTATCAAAATAACAAATGTAATGCTTTTAATATTCTTAGCAAACTATATACTTCAACCATAAAAGGTTAAAAAAATTAGATTAATTTCATATAGAAAAAGAGAAAATAAAATCCAGTAGAGTCATCGTAAGAAATCATCTTAAGACAAGACTCCTTTGCAACTTTTAAAAGACAGATATTCCTTGACTTAGATGGACTAACATAATGATAGATTTTCTTCTGCTTTAAATCAGCAAAAAACCTTGTGTACCATAAACTATCCAAATTCTGAAGCAATCTATGATATAAAAGCCATTGTCACCATTTTTGCTTGTAATATTAATAGGATTTGAAAACAAAAAAAAAACACAGACACACTGTATGATACAAAGTTAAACACTGGGAAATATTAGCATTCAGGTGAGACTTGAAGTTGGATCCATACTGTTATATTATACTGGTAGAAATATCATCAATATTTGCTCATGTAAAAATAAACTTTTAAAGTTCAATAACTACTGAATGTTCAATATTGTGGTATCATAAAATGAAAAAATTGTAAGTTAGATTATCATTAAGTGAAGAATATCTTTATATAGTTACTTACTTAGATTAGTCTAGTCTGGTACAAAGTCATAGTAGTGGAGCATTCAGAAAAAATCAAACTCACTAACCTAGCAAATGTAAGATGAGCTTTTTAACCAATGCACCAATCAAGAGAGGCACCAAGTTTTAATGCATATAGACACACAAAGAAATGGATATCTATGAATCAGTATTTCTTTTTTTATGAGCAGAGATTATGCACAATAAGTTTATATTCTAAAATATGCATTTGTGGCTTTGTTAAATTATTTTTCTGATTCAATTACAATAGATTATAAAACATTAGTCAATCATGAAATATTGATAAATCATATTATGAATAATCATTTCAACTGTCTTTATATATTTCTTTCTGACAAATTAAAAAAAAAGAGAGAGAAATCAGCGTATAGTTCAATAATAAAAATTATTGAAGCATCCTCGCCTTGGTATTTCTAAATCATATTCTTAAGCCATTAAATCAGTGAGAAATAAGTTCTACTAAATGAGAAGTCTCTATATAAATTATTTTATAATCTTACATAGTAAATAACCAGACATTGGCCTAATGGTTAAAGTGTTTGCCAATGGCCCGAGAGACCTGGGTTTAATCTCAGGTCAAGTCATACCAAAGACTCAAAAAATGGTACTTGATGCTTCCTTGCTTAACACTCAGCATTATAGGGTACAAATCAAGGGTAAAATGGAGCAATCCTGGGAAAAGAGTAGTGCTCTCCCCAACACCTTGGTGTGGTAGCTATCGAAAAGGGAGCCTTCGGGTCATTCTTGACTACAGTCACCAACTTTACTTACTTTTTACTTTTTATAATCTAACAACATTCCTTTCCTTTTCAGGATATATCGAGTAAACATATCTAGATATGACCATTGCCTGCCTCAAATAAAAAGTCACTTCTGTTGAAAAAATAAGTTAAAAGTTTTTGTTAAGTCTTTCTTTTGATTAGTTACAGTTAAAAAGCAAATTGAATCCAATATTTCAAATCTAATATTAATTTCTATATTGTAAATACAGAATAGTATCCTCTATATAAAAAAACAATTCTTTTAAAAATTAAATTTCTGTTTGGTATATATGTGATATATTTTACATTGCACCTATTGCCAAACCATTTTATATAATTCTAGATTTCAAACATCAAGTAGCAAATGCACACCTTTTTAAACAGCACAAAAAAGAACAAAAAATTAATTAAGAGTAAAATCATTTTAGTTTTAATTCAATATGAAGTCGGCAAGAAAAAGAAAACAGATTTGATTTACATATATAAAACTCCAATTTTTAAAAGATTCACCCAGAGAACTTTGCTTCATCACCCACAATAAGCTTCAAACTGAAGAACTATGACTCCAAGACAATCAGCAGCAGCTCATTAGTTTCTCAGCATAAATCAATCTTGACAAATGGTTGATTCACTTTGCCCACAATGCAATCTCATTCATTGTGAAGAAAATGTGGATCTGGGGAAAAAACATGACCTTAGCTATAATTCACAAAGATAAGATATTCTGTGGTTGTAACAAGGAAATTCATCTGAAGGGGAAAATGTATGTTAAACAGTCACTTCAGTGCTATAACAAAAGAAAATTGTATTCATGAATCCTATTAAATATGTTCATCCAACAAAAAAATTATTAAAACCAGATACTTAGCAAAATAAAACATATCCAACCAACTAATCATCTTCCTATTTTAAAAATTGTTGACATTTTAAAATTCATTAGAGCCAGGTCTAGTAGTAGTAGTAGAAGTAGTGGTAGTAGTAGTTTGGGGTTTTTTTCTAACTGAGCAATGTTTTTGTGAGTACTTAATAGATGTTATCAAGATGTTAACGTTCATGGCCTCCTGATGGCCACTGCTTGGTACTTTTTTTTTCAGTGACTGAAAATAAAAGTCATGGAAAAAAGTTTATAGATCAAAATAAAAAGATAAAGGTTCAACTTAGCTAAACTGATGAACACAAAGTAAGGGTCCAATTTAGGATTGTACTTAAAATTGAACCCTTGATATAAACTTTAAAAGTACTGGAATTTTCAAAAATGTATATGATAAACAGATATTCTGGGCTCTGATTAGAAACTATAATTTGGTTGGCATTGCATAACTGAAACCATCTTTGAGTTATGCAATGATAGACAGATGGTAAAAAAAAACATTTGATGAATTAAATTAAAAGATTATAACAAATATATTAATAGTCATATCAAATATTTATATTAAGAGTTAATCTATGCATCAAATTATCCATAAATGAATTAATAAGGCTCATTTGTGATGTTTCTTATTTGCAATGGTATTTTTATGTTGCTGTTAAAAAGCTAACTCTTCAATAAATATAATTATGGATAATTGAATAAGTAATTTACTTATTAACTCCCTATACTTGTACAATGTTTATCATTCCACTCTACCAAAGATAACATCATTACATTTTTATATAAGACTTGTATGGCTTAGAGTTTCATTTGGTTCAATCATTAGCAAAGGTCAAGGGAAACATGTGTCTTCATTCAAAAATTTTTTTTTTTTAATATAAATTTACTAAGAATTTGTTTATGAATTAAAACATTTATAGAAGTCTAGGAAAAATTAAGAATCAAAATTTCATTGAAATGCATATGATTTGCTTATTTTTAATATAAACCTATTAAAAATATTTCCAACATACTGATGGATTCATAAGCACTTAATGGCCAATTTTAATCAATTTATAACCAAAGATTGTGTTGCCTTTGTACTAAAAACATTGATTTTTTTCACCTTTCTTTATTGCAATGCATTATTTCTAGTGTGTTCATATCAGAATCAGTTTAAAATAAATCAGTCATGTTTGTTTTTTATAATGTAAATTAACTATTTTGGGAGAACATTCATAACTTTGAATGGTAGGAATAAATAAATTGATTTTATTTTATTTTATAGATACTTAAAAATAGTTTAAAATGCAATTTTCCTTGTAAATATATCAAAAGGATATCATAATATAATTAAAATATCACACATTGTAGTTTAAGTAAATACAAAATAGACTAGAATTAATAAAGCAATCCAAAATAAATTCCACATTTTCTAAATGTCCCATAACTTCTCAAGAAACCCATATAACAAATTCAATTTAAAACAGTAACAATTTTTTTTCTCAAAATGAATTTTTTTCCTTTAAAGTATTGAAAAAAAAATTTTTGAATGATTTTTTTTTTTTCTGTTTTATGCTAATAATTTTCTTATATTAATATTTAATGGGTTTAGCTTAGTATGACACAAGGTTAAAAAAGAAGGAAACTACAGTTGAAAAATTGTATTGCACTAAAATTTCAATTCAGAAGAGTCTGCCTAGAATAATAACATTCAAAACTTGACTTTTACCCAAGTTGGAATGTTCTTGTTAGTGATATTTTATATAAATTAAATACACTTTATATAAAGTCGTTCAATGTATGAGAAAATCTTTTCAATCTAATCTCTATCAAAAGTCTTCATAAAGAAATTATCCAGTGTCATTACATAAATCATGTAAGGAAAATAATTTTCAAAGAGGACAAAAGATATTTTCACACACACACACACACACACACACACACACACACACACACACACACACACACACACACACACACACACACACACACACACAAATCTCTGTCTCTCTCACAATATATATATATATATATATATATATATATATGAGAGAGATAGAGAGAAATTTGTATAATCTTTATACCAGGAACTACTCAGTTTGCATCTTAAAGACATTTTCAGGTCATATGAGTCAAATTTGACTTAGCAAAAGTTCTATTGAAAAGATATCAAACAATACTGAATTTTGTAGTCAAAACTGTGGTCTATTTTTGAAGAACAAATAATATCTTTTTTAATTATGAATAACTTCTTATAAAAGTTATTCGCATATTTTTGTATCTGCTTCATAACAGTGGGATAGAAAAATATTATTTAAAACGTTAAAAAATTGATTCAACCTTTTTTCTGTGGAAAGTAGATAAATCCACTCAAAATTTTATTACTGTTAACTGAAATGGATTTACCCACATGGCTTTGAAAAAAAATCTCCTTATGCTGCGAGAAGTGGATAGACCCTCAGTGACTTCAAAACATTGTACCAACCCTCACTGACCCAGTATCAATTTTCTTTTTAATGAATAATCAACATCATTACAGGAATGACCATGAAATTTAATTACAGTTAAAGGGATAAAAAATAACCAGAATTTTAATGAAAATTGTGTATATATTGCTAAGTTTCACTTTACTTTGCATAAAGCAAGACAATATACAAACAAAATGATGCTATGATCATTCTTCTTTAGAGCTATAGGGTGAAACATGTCTTACCCAGAAAAATGTCAAGTTTGTGCTATTCTCTTTTGAGTATTACCAATTACTTAGTTGTGCAAGGTCTTTTGTTACTTTCTTCTATTTAGCAAACCATTTTTTAAAACAAAAAAGAGATCACACCAGCTATAAGCACTCAAAAGACCAATTGTTTCCCACAACATTCTAATCCCAGGTGATGCCGCTTGAATATACTAACACCTTTCATCCCCAAGTACCAATTCAGTCACCTAAACAGTTATTAGTATAATTTAGTACTTTTGCATTCCATCTGCTACCTTCCGCATTGTATTCTACTAATTTTTTTCTGTTTAGCATTTTTGGCATAATCCCCATTCATGACCAATTCTTTGTATTATTCATTTTATTGCCACTAATTCTACAAAACCACTCAAAATAAGTACTTAAACCAAATTACCTACTTTAGCCTTTGACATAAGTCCCAATTTGTTAACCTTCTTTTCTACTCATATGGTCACACATGTAATACAAATTTGTATGCACATGAATTTTTCTCCAAACAATAAGTGTATAAAAAAAGTTCCAAGGAGGAAATAAAGACTGAATACACAATGAAAAACCAGCTTTTCATTGAAAACTTTTGCACACACCTAATCTAATCAATTACCATATTATTTCAGATATTCAAGGTGCAGTCTTAACTTCTTTTGAGCATTAATTATATAACAAGTGTTTTTTGTTTTCTGTTTTTTTTTCATTAAAAAAAAATGTCAATGGATTTTAGAATACACTGACTGTATCTCCTGCAGAAGGGTAAGATTCCTCCTCCCAAAAATGAAGTGTCCTGAATATGACAACAAATAGCATCTGGTAGAGAGATTCCAGTTTTGGAGTTTTGGGGAGTGAAAAGTACCCCATCATTGCCATTAGTCCCAGGTCCACTCTGACCTGGAGTGGTAATACCTGTTAAGGTCCTATCTATTTATCAAATAGATCTGTTTGTAAATTATTTGTATTAGATAGGAATACTTGATATCATATAACTGTGTGCAAAAAACTCTTAAGAAACAACACAAAAAATGTAAATATAAACATACAATGTATGCAATACCCTAATCTCTAATCTTGGATTAACTTATTTATTTCCTGCAGATATTTTTCCTCCAATTTCCAAACATATTTGGTGATTTTTCACAATTACTTATAAAAAAAGAGAACAGAGAGTATGCATGAAGTTTTGTGTTTGTTGAACTCGGGAACCTACACAGAACTTTGAACTACGTCCGTTATTGAATCCATGGGGCGGGGGTCGCCTCCATCTAAGCTAAGATACTGGATCTGGTTGTAGCAAAGAAGGAAAAAGACTGCTAGTTCATAGACATAGGTATGCTAATAGATCACAAAATGAAGATTAAAGAGAAAATACAAAGATCTTGCTCAAGAATTAAAGAAACTGAGGAACATGAAAATGAAGGCCATGTCCATAATAAATGAGACTAAAAGGAATGAGACTGTTCCACAGCTGAGACAAGCCAAAATACTGAGAAAGGTGCGGGAGATTTGTAGTCTTGCAATCACTTGATCTCTAGCAATAGCCACTTGGTGTGAATATGTAGATGAATGAAAAAAGAATGAATAAATGAAACCAAAGTGAAAAATCATTAACAATTACAGAAAACTTTCTTGAAAGATGAATCCTTTTAAAATAATTAAATTTACCTTGCAAATTAGTATTTACAATAAAGCAATTTTGTCATTCTTAACAAAAGTATCCAATGAGCATAATTATATTTTTGTCCCATTGGAATAAAATATCATTATATTTTAGTGCAATCAGTTTATTATTTATTCACAATAGAAGGCTGATTCTGATTTCATTATTATATCTTAATCAGAATATTATTAATAGTCTTAACAATCAATAATTATCAATATCTTAAGATTTGGAGATGGCTAGAGAGATACAAAAACAAGTTGTTTTGTTAGGAGAAGAGTTGATATTGTTTTAGGTGAGCAAAACATCAGACATGATTCACCTTTTCTAAAAATCAGCAATTTTCTAAGTTACAACTAAACAGGTCAGTCAATAGAACCAGACAGTTAAACTTTGAATGACATCATGAATTGATGACTAAAAGAGGACTACTTGCTTGCTAGGAGAAACGGGTTTTGCAGTCTTACTTTAACTTAAGTGACTCTTTATTCTTTTTTTTCTACATGCATCCAGCACCTGGAGAGACACAACCACTCCTACCTGGGTGGATACTGATTGATTTTCTTAACATTTTTGCATAGCAAATTATGAAAATTTGCCATGCAAAAACTTCACAAAATAAAAAAAATATTCCATTAATTCTTAGTTTTTGAATATTGCAACAGAAATTTACCCACTTTTCTAAACTTATTATAAGTTAACGATGAAAAACTTAGTAAAAAGCTTAAATCAAACAAATGAGAAAAATAGTTCTAAATTTGTTATTTGCTAATGATGATGCATGAAAAGTTTAATATTTGTATTAATGATAAAATATATTTACCAATAGTTTCAATTTTGATAAATTTCATTGCTTTTTGCTTTATGTCAACAGAAGAAAATTCACAGTATTATAGAACTTGTAACCATGGGATTATCAATGTTTATCAATGTTTTTATTTTGGCTTAAACATGGGGTTGCTGAAAAGTTCTTGGTCCAACCAAGAAAGTAACCATTTTTTTTATTCATTCTTTTAAAAATAGAAACAATGTGCCATGTTGAACTTCAGGATGAATATGTGGAATAGCATTTTCATTTTATGACTCTAGATCATTCCCTTCTTGGTTGGGATGAGAACTTTTCAGTACCCTTTGTATTTCAAGTATCAACTTGCAACTGTGAATCAAGCTTGGTAATATAAAAAGAATTTTAATAGTACAGTTAACATCTCTACAAAAAGTATTTAATAATAAGTTTATACAACCAAATTTTACATACTAAACAATAATTCAACAATGAACAGTCACAAAGTACGAAAACAATAAAGAGAAACAAATGTCTAGAGAAAGTAAAAGAGACCAAGATATACTGGCTTCATATCTTCATTGCTAACAGAAAGAAAATAAATGGCACAAGATGTGTCATTGTTTTAGATTTGATTTTACAGATACTCAATTTTTGTTTAATCAACCTTACCTGTGATATCATGGATTATAAAAGCCAATTTCATTAAGTTTTGTTAAAAGAAAAAAAACTTTGATTTTGTAAGTAACTTTTCTGATTCACCATCAACTAAATAAACAGTCATTTCCATCTTTGCTTATTGACTATTTTCACAGCTACAAGTTGATATATGAAATATAAACCAAAATAAAAACAATTAAAACATTAATAAACATTATTTCAAATGGTTATAAATTTTATATTACTGTGAATTTTAAGAAAATACAATTAAATTTATCAAACTTGAAAAAATATATTTTATCATGATTTACACTGAGAAAAGTCAACATACAGGGCTATTGGCCTAATGAGTAGAGTGTTCACCAATGAGCTGGGAGACCGGGGTTCAATCCCAAGTCGAGTCATACCAAAGACTCAAAAAATGGTACTTGAAGCCACATTGCTTAGCACTCAGCACTCAGCACTATAAGGTAAAGATCAAGGGTAAAGTGGAGCAATCCAGGGAATAGATTAGTGCCCTCCCTTACACCTCGGTGTAGTAGCTACTGAAAAGGGAGCCTTCGGGTTACCCTCAACTAAGGTTGCCAACTTTACTTTTACTTACTAATAAAGATCTATAGCTGTCAGCACAAAGAAAACCAGGTGTTAATTATTGAAACATTTGTCAAAGATCAACTACAAAAATAATCTTATATTTTACTGTTTATCATTTGAGATAGTTAAAAAGTTAAATAATGCTGTCATTAAAATCATTTTATGCCACAAGAAAGTTCTAGACTTCAAATATTATTGCAAGTAATGTTGGGCAATTTGCCAGTCAATGGCTTTGAATACACTGAAACAAATTGTTGTTAAAAGACATTATACTGTAAAGAAGCTTCACTCAACTACAACAACTCTATCTTTTTTTCTTTTTCTTTTTTTTGATTGCTATTATTATACTTCATACAGGCATGCAAGTACATTATGTTCTAATGTCACGATAGATGTCTACTTTCAACAATCAATTTATAATTTATGTTGATTGAAAATTTCCAAACTAATTTAAGGTAGTGGCTAAATAGCACAAAAAATCAGTTGACCTCCTCTTCTAGTTATTGTAACGAGATACTTTTAGTCATTTTAATTTGTAAATAATGTTTAAAAAGGAGCTAGCAAACGAGTAGTTTGTTTTATGCATCTGCTACCTTAGTTTGTGAGTTGTGAAAAACTGGAAAAATTTTCATGTATCCACTTTTTAAAACACTATAGCATTTTCTAATATTCTCATTAAGTGTTATGTCAACTAATATCTTATCTTAGTGAGTAATCAAAATATCTGCAATGACTGAACTTTGTGAAGACTTCTTATAATGAAGTGCCTTTTACTATATGAGGGCCAGCTGAAAAGTTCATAGGTGGACCAAGATATACTTATGGTTTGGTTTGGTTTGGTTTTATGGCATATCAAACATTGTAGGTTATTTATGCCAAATCCATTTTTATACATATAAACAGTTCTAGTTCAAACAATTTAGTTTAGTATAAGCACACAGTTTAGTTCTATTTAACCCATAGATAGGACCCTATCAGGTGCTACAACTTCGACCTGGGAGTGATGGCAATAAAGGGGTACTCCACATTCCCCAAAGCTCCAACATTACAGGAGACTCACCATCAAATTGTTTAGATACTCAAATGGAATGTGATCAATAAGTTTATTTTTCAACAAAGTCCCCCTTTCATTCCATACACTTTTTCTATTAGTTTTGCAGTGCTTCAATCCCATTGATCAAAAAAAGTCATCAGCAACAGATATGACAGCAGTCTATGAATTTTTCAGCCCACCTTCATAAATACTCTTTTCTATAGACCTATATCTATCATACTAGATGAGTACTAAAAAATACGACCCTAATTTCCAGATATCCTGTCAGCAGGGCTTAGAATACACTGACTGTATGCCCTGCAAAGAGGTAAGACTGCCAAAAAAAGCTGTATCTGATGATGAGGCTCCACTTCTGTACCCTTTCATTGCCATTACCCCCAGGTCCACTCTAACCTGGATTGGTAATACCTGTTAAGGTCCCATCTATGAGTTAAATAGATCTGTTGAAAAATTATTTATATTTGATAGGACCCTATGTAAAAAAAATCTTTTAAGAAACAACTATACAAAAAAATGTAAATACAAACGTAAAATGAACACAATTCCCTAACTTCAACCTAACCTCTAAACATGAAATAAACCCAAACAGATTGACATAGCATTAAAATCAATCAATCTAATTTCCAGTGCCAACTTTTCACTTTCCTAGTTATAGATAAGTTTAGATATTTAGAATTGAATTATATTTGTCTCTATAAATTTATTGCTAAATCAGCAAATACATGCTTATATGCTAATTCCTAAAGGAAATAGCCCAGTCAACAGGGACTGTAGAATACACCGACTGCATCTCAGTAGATGGGTAAGACCCCCGCCAAATAAAAAATGTCCTGGATATGATACTAAACAATCTGATGGTGAGGCTCCATTAACAGTGGAGTTTGGGGAATGTGGAATGACTCTTCATTGCCATTGCTCTCAGATCTACACTGGCTCTAAGTAGTAGCACCTGAAAGAGTCTTATCTGCAGGTCAAAGAGAACTGTTTGCCATTTAAACGGAGTGCAAACAAATGACTTATGCTAGAATAAATTGTTTGAAAAAGAACTGTTTGAGCATTTAACTGTGTGTAGAAACAAATGACTGATGTTTAATTGAATAGTTAATAATACATAGCGGTATTTGGAACCATTTAACTTTGTTGACTTATGTTTACAAATCATATACCTAATATATACGTATTAACTGGATTTAGCATTAAATAACCCACAATGGTTGATATACCATCAAAACAAACCAAACTTAAAGAAAAAAGACATGAAAGTTTTATAAAGAAAGTATAGTTGTTTTCAAATAAAATCTCTTATAACACTAGAAATATACTTATGTAATTGTTATTATACACAGGTTTATCCTTAGAAATGCATTTGGTGTACAGGGTGTTTCATAATTGTTGAAACAAAGCAGTGTCCCCTCAGATCTCCCATTAACTTTACTGTACTTCTATTTTCAGGTTATTGAGGAGAAATAGTTAAAATTTTGATATATTCAGCCAAATATAGTGAAATCTTGGATGATGGAGCATAAGATCTTTTGCATGAAGAAATTTATGAAACTAAGTCTTACAAGTGTGACGGCAAATTGACTAAAAATCCCAAAGCGGGACTTTATTTTCGCACATGTGAAGACGGGGCAGGTTGGCACTTGATCCCCTATAGAATAAGTCCTCGTTCAGAGTTTTTCTCTCAGGCATATAAGACCTGGCATATTACGTGAGGGATCAATTTTTAGAGCCAGACTGACCGCCGCTGGCAAGGAGTTCCAAATTTCACACTATCACACACCCACCAGGCCGCTAAACTTCCTTCCCCTCGACAATGGAAGAATATGGACCTATAGGTCTCAGTCGTAATAATATTATATTGTAGTAGTCGGCAACTCTGGTTTCCCGTATGATATTTTAGGAATTAATAGGACAATTCTAAGCAAGATAACATAAGGCGAATAGAAGCTGGAAAGGAAGCATGAAATAATAACATAGACCACATGGTAACATAAAAATACATAAATTCCTTTACTACAGTTATATACACCTTCAAAGTGTCAAAGCATATAATAATTGGACAGTCCACGAATATAAATGTCTTTTCTTGACTTTTGTCTTTCTTCAAATTAAGAGAGAGAGAGAGAGTGGTATGCAAAGTTTGGGTATAAAGGAAAATGGCCCCAAAGTTACTTATCTTATTTTTCGACGGGGTTCCACTGGAGAATCTTTCTTCTTTCACGGGCTACTAGACTTTGTTCTGTTTTTAATACTGGCTTGAAGAACTCGGGTCCCTCATGTCTCAGTATTCTTTTGTCTTCAACCCGGAGTAGAATGGCTATGGTTCGTCTGCCCGCTACCAACCCTGCTCAAAAACTAGCTCTTATTATTTACTTCCGCTGAGGGGAAGGAGTCCCCACTTCCGTTTTGGGGTCCCAGCCAATCATTTGGCTTCTCTCTTCTCCCCCTTGGTGTCTGGCGACCTGAGGTTACTAAGTATCAACATCTGGTCTCCCCTGTGTGACCTACATTCCTCCTTAACGGTCACTTTTTTGACGGCTTGATACTGTCAATTCAAATACGAGGAGTAGTAGTTTTATCTCCCTCCTCCCAGTGGGATATCGCGTGACACAAGCAAGATATAGAAGAAAGTTCAATTTCAACACATTTCTAAACAGGAATCAAATTTTCAAGTCAGTCAAGACCTTTGAAACTCATGAAGATCCAAAGGCAATAGCTTCTTCACAATCTGAGTCTCTAATAACAATCCAAACAACAATGTCACCAGGATTCAAGAGTCAGTTGGCCAAAGCTCAACCAGATCTTTGAAACAGAGGGAATCAAGAACTTGGAATTTCTGTATCTTCTGTTGAGCATATTCTGATTAAGGCTCTCAAACTTTTATCCAATCACATCCAGATCAAGCACCAACTGACCCAGGCCAATATAGAAAAAAGGATAGCCAGTGGTTTTCACAAAGAATTGATGAAGATGAGGAATTCTTGAATGATGTCAGGTTTTCAGATGAAGCTTACTTTCTCTTGTATGTTCATGTTAACTCCAAGAATTGGGTATTTTGGGGAAGTGAGAACCCTCACAGAGTTGTTGGACACCCTTTGCATTCAAAAAAGAGCACAACATAGACCACCATCTCAAAGCATGGCAGCATTGGACTCTTTTTCTTTGAAGATGATTGGGATTAATGCAGCAACAGTGACAAAATCTTTACATTCCAGTGCTTGAGCAGTTCTAAAGAGAACTTGAGGACCTTAATGAGGAGGAACAGTGGTTCCAACAGGATGGTGCTCTTCCTCACACTGCAAATGTTACCATGGCATGACTCTGTGAAAAATTTGGGGAGCATCTCATCAGCTGCAAAGTTAAAATGGAATGGGCACCTTACTCATCTGACCTGAATCCCTCAAATTTCTTCATCTACCAGGGCAACCCTTACACCATTGCTGCACTGAAGGCAGCGATTGAAGCAATCACTCAGGAGAAATGTGCACACATTATCAATAACTTTGCATGCTGCAATCGACAATGCCTTTAATTGAACAGCGGACATTTAAAGCCTTTTTCTAGGTTTTCTCTAGACAGTTTTAGTTCATGTTTGTGACTAAAGATTGCAGATCCTACAATGTTTTTTCTTACTGTTCAATAAATGCAATTTCCAATACTCTATCGTTTATAATTCTTTATTTGTGCCCAATCATTTTGTTACAAAAATTATAAACTATCCTGTACATGTACATCTCTCTTTCTCTACTTATGATAATATGAGCAAACTAAAAACAAAACAAGAACACATTACATCATTGAACAAATAGGAAAAAGTCTTAATTCATACAGCTTCAATTAAAATGAACACCTATCACTTTTGTATACTCTGAATTAACTATTAAGATTACAAATCACTTTTTGATATAAAAAAAAATTCATTTAGACAGTAAAATGTATGCATTTACTCTTCACAATATTTTTATAGGTTTCTCTTTAATTATTTGAAACTAATATTCTAAGAAAAACCCATTAGGAACAAATAAATACATGATAGCTAACAAGTTATAAAGAAAAGTTTCTAAGAAATTTATAAAATCAAAAGATGAATCCCAATCAATAATAAATTGTGCATAATTTTTTTTTTATTCTTTAATGAATAATAAAGCTATTAGTAAAAAGTAATTTGAAATGAAGTAATATCTTCTTTCATAAAAACACAATTTCATATTATTCTTTAAACTCAATCATTTACTCTTTCATTGATACACATATTCAAGTTTTAACCGAGATGTACATTTTCTTTTTTACAATTTACAATTTCTTTTTCACAATTTACAATTTACAATCTTAGCCTAGAATATGATATTTGATCTCTAAATCAAGTGAAATTTTAGATTTGATCCCTTAAACAAAAAAAAAAGGAAAAAATTCATAGTAATATGAAAAAAAATAAAAAATAAAAATGATGAAAAAATACCAATATTATGTATGCAAATCAAACATGGATTTTCTTTGTTTATGATAAGAAATATGGTCATAGTTATTCTCATGTGATTATCAAATTGCCACAAGACTATGGTTACTTAGATACATAAGTAAGTCAATAAGTCTGCATCAAATGAAAAAAGCATTTATTTTACAAACCAAAGGTCCTTTTTTTTTTTTTTAATAATTTTCTTTCTTGTCAATGGAATTTAATCCAACACTTAGATTAAACATCATGAAGTGAAAATTCCAGATTAAAATTCTGCTAATGACTATTTAAAGGTTACAGACTTATTTATCTACCTACTGTGGTCCCAGAATCATAGAGGACTTTTTTTTTTATTTTTCAAGTTTGAAAAATGTTGTATGCTTTTTAGTAATAAGGTATATTTTAATAAGAAACCAATGAAAATTGTTCAGATGGTATATTGGATTAGTGGGTAGAGTGTTCGCCAACGGTCCGGTAGACCTGGGTTCAATCCCAGGTCGTGTCATACCAAAGACTTTAAAAATGGTACTTGATACCTCCTTGCTTAACACTCAGCAATATAAGGTATGTATTAAGGGTAAAGTGGAGAAATCCAGGGAAAGGAGTAGCGCCCTCCCCGACACCTCGGTGTACTCGCTATTGAAAAGGGAGACTTCTGGTCGCCCTCGACTACGGTCACCAACTTTACTTACTTATGGATATGTGATGTAACCTACCAGGTGCATACGATAAGTTTCCAGAATTTTTTCGTATGGGCATTTAACATTCTCATCGACTCTTGAAAATTCAGTATGTTATTGCTATACATCTTATGAGATGACTGACCAATTTTTATGATTTCAGGTTCAAATGAACAGATACAGCAGCAATTGGAATACACCCTACTAAAGCCTGATTGTCACAGCTCATGAATTTCAAAAATGCAATCTGGATGTGAGGACACTTTAGAAGAAAGATATGCAATAAAATTCTGTTTTAAACTTGGAAAAAATGCCACAGAAACATATGGAATGCTTCAGACTGCTTTTCGGTCATCTTGCATGAATCAAGCATCAGTTTTTGAGTGGCATAAGAGATTCAAGGAAGGTAAGGAGTCTGTGAGCTATGATGAGACGTGTGGGAGGAGTAAGGAAGTCAATATACCACAGTTGATTGGCCAAACGGTTAGGGTTACTATGTTGAGGTTTTAAGGGAGTTCAAGAAGAGATTCCATCAGAAGAGGCCAGCACTCTTCAAATCGGGTCAGTGGCGTTTCCACCAGTCCACAACTCCATCCTTGTCACAGACTATTTGACCAAGATGGGCATCAAGACAGTTCCTCAGCCTCCCTATAGTCAAAACCTTGCTCCCTGTGACTTTTGGTTATTCCCTAAGCTCAGAGGCTGTCGTTATGAGATAATTGAGGAGATGACAGAGGCTGTGACGAAGGTCATTGATACGCTCACACAAGAGGACTTCCATGGGGCCTTCCAGAAGTTGTTGGAACAGTACAACAAATGCATTGCAGCCGGGGGAGATTACTTCAAAGGGGAATAGAGTTTCATGTGTGTACTATCAATAAAAGTGCCCATATGAAAAAAGTCTGGAAACTTATTGTATGCACCTCATATGTAATAATATTCTTCATTAGATCTTAAACTACATAATACCTATCTACTTACACAATTGTTTTATATATAAATTTTTGGTGGGAGAGTCCTCATGATATAACCTCAAAGCTATTATGTTCACTTTCAAAATAATACCCTTGGGAAAGGCATGAACCCCTTTATCCCTCTATGTTAGACTGTAGCTTCAAAGTAAGTGAATTCAAACTCCAGTCATGCTATTATGTTCATTTTCAAACTAATACCCCTAAGAAAATTATGAACTCCCTTATCCCCCACCCCAGGGTTAGATAATATCACTGCAGTTCTTCTACAAGCATGGATTTGGGATTAAATAACCCACAAAGAAATAAACAAAGAAACCAAACCAAACTATATAAATTTTTCTAAGAAATTTAAAAGATGATTTTGACAATATGAGTGAAAATCAAAGTATGGCTAAATTCAATTTTAAATCAAGTAAGCTGTGCTTCAACTCTACCATTCTGCATTCACACCTCAACTCTACCACTCTATATTCACACTATTCACATGAGAAATTTGATATTCAGTTTTAAAATAATAATCTCAAACAGAAATCCTAAAATTGCATAAAATAAATACAATGGATATCAAATAAATTATAGGACTAATTTTCTCGAGAAGACACCAGTTGCACCTCTTCAAGAACTATTCCATGCATAATTGATTCAATGATTAGAATCTTCATTAACTTTAAGTTCTTCTTTACAATGGTCAATCTTATATAATAAAGGCAATTCGTCTGGCTTCAATTCAAAATCTACAATAATTAGACTTCAAGACCATATATATTCTGATACAGCTTCTTCCAAGGAAGTTTTTGATATAATTTCTTTTGTCTACGATCAACAGAACTGGATGTATCAGTCAAAAGTGGTAGTGTAAAAATGTTGCTTATTGTAATAAACAAACAAAAAAAGAACATGATGTTAGACAAACAAAATGCTCCAATTCATAATATTGCCCAGTCAGCTGGGGCTGTAGAATACAGACAACACCTCTGCAGAGGGGTAAGACCACTCCCAATGAGTGTCCTGGATATGACACTAAACAGTCTGATGGTGAGGTCCCAGTAATGCTGGGGCCTTGGGGAATACGGAGTACCCCTTCATTGCCATTGCTTCCAGGTCCACTCTGGCCCAGCATGGTAGCATCTAATAGGGCCCTATCTATGGGTTAAATAGAACTAACGGCATACTTATGCTAAACTGAATTGTTTGATTAAACTGAATAGCTTGAAATAGAAATGTTTTTGACAATTAAACTGCACAGACATTTAAACTGTGTTCTTATGATAAACTGAATTATTTGAAATTGAACTGCTTTTGACATTGAAACTGTACTTATACTAAACTGAATTGTTATATATAACTGCTTGAATAGTTTGAAATGGAAATGTTTTTGACAATTAAACTGTGTACTTATGCTTAACTGAATTGTTTTAATAGAACTGATTATTTACATAAAAATGGATTTGGCGTTAAATAACCTACAAAAGTTGATATGCCTATAAAACCCAACAAACCAAACCAAACCAAACCAATTCATAATAAACAAACACTTGAAATTTGGAAAAAAGAAGAAAATAGTTTGCTTTTGTTTAGTTTTTTTTTTTTTTTTGAGGAACCAAGATATTGGAGGGGGGATTTACACATAGATAAAAGCCAAGATATTTGAGTGGGGAAGGGTTACACCTAATAGAAATCAAGATATTTGTTTTTTGTGGGGGCAGGGGGAGATATATGTGATAGAAACCAAAATGGGGGGGAAACCTAACTAAAATCAAGATATTTGTCTTCAAAAAGTTATTTCTATACAGTAACACTTGAAAGAAGAGGGACATAAGGATTTGCATGGATAAAAAACACCCTGATCTTTTTAAAAATTACCTAAAATCAATTAATAATTAGAATTTAATGAAATTTTAGGACTTATTCAATAATTAAAGTTATTTTTACAAAAATTATTTGTAAAATTATTTGTAAAATATTTTTAAGTCACTCACCATTTAATTTTAACAAATTTCTAAAAAAAAAAATTCAACTCAGATGAAACTTTAAGATAATTATTTTATAAAGTCATCAGGAAATTTAAATCAGAGAATTCTTAAAAACGTTAACCAAAGAAAATTTGCTTTGAATCATACAATAAAAACTGCATTGTTTTTAGTCATTTATTTTAATAAAATAGACTTTAGACACTTGGGGTTGTGAAAAAATATTCACAGAAAATTTTACTTTGATTTTTAATTTTAATTTATTAATGGTTTTAAATGGTTTTAAAATTTTTCATGAAATTTCTCCATGGAACTTTATAAAATTTTATTAAATTGTTTGACTAATATAAAAATATAAAGTATTAAAAGTAAAACTAGAATTAATATAAAATATTAAACTAAAAAATGTATAAAATACTTAAAGTAAAAATAAAAAGGGGAAAAAGTAAAAGCCTTGCATAAATTTCAGAATTAATTATTATGTATTTTTGAAATGTTAGGAGAAAAAAATTACACAATATTACTATACAATAGTTTGAAATCAAATAACAGTAAGTTTGTGTGTGCCTTTTATTGAAAAACTGCAAAAATATCAACCACAGTGGTTTGGATAGTAATAAGAATAGAGGCAAAATATAAAAAAGAGCAAATGTTTTCTTGATCCTCTTTAAATGAATTGTTGTTTTTTTTTAAATTCAAGTTTTCTTTTGCAAATTTATATAACAAATAGTTTAAAAGCCGTTTTTTAATGCTAGTTTTGTTTTGTTTTTTAAATAAGTTCACAGACAAGCACAATACAAAAAAATTTCATTAAATTAAATTGGAAATTGGAGGAAAAAGTAAGTTGGGTGATCACAGGGTAATCAATGAAAGAAATATTTAGATAAATGTAATTAATTAATTTATTTTTAAGTGGGGAAAATTTGAAGTATAATGTTCACATTCAAAACAATGATACCGAATGGCTCTATGATTGACCAGTTTTAGCATAGAAAATTTTTCAGCAAAAATATTTAATATAAGACTTCTGGACATGCTACCTAAAGAGAGGCAAGATCCTATAAATCAATTCACACAATTAGTTCCTCTGACCAGGTAGTCAATTACTCAACTGAGTTTCTCAATAACCTTTTATCTACAGGGATTGCTCCACATAATTTGCAACTGAATAACCTCAATCCTACAAAATTTTGCAATAACAAGGTTTATCATCAACTGACTTGACGTTTGAATTTAAAAGGCCCCAATTTCTTAAAAGGCTCAGCATTGTCATGATCAACAAATTTCAAGGACAATCACTGAAAGTTGTTGGACTAAATCTGGCAGATCCTGTCTTTGCCCACGATCAGCTTTTAAAGTAGTTTTTCAAGAGTTTGAAACCTTTATGGTCTCTTCATCCTAACACCAGAGAGAAAAATCAAGAATATTGTTTATTCTAAAATTATCTCTGAATTGAACAAGTGAACAAACACAATGCTATAATTCATATAGCAATGAAAACAAATATCTTGTGTGATGCGAGCCAAATTTGTATATCATAGTTTTATTTCTATATGAAATAGAGGCAACGACAGGTATCTCAGTTAGTTATGTAATAAATGGCAAATATTCACACTGAAAAAAAAATGAGACCAAACATCTGGATGTAGCAGTGGTATGTGACTTTTCAATGAATGGTTTTACTGTAGTAGTATGAATAACTAAAAGAAATTGCGTATTTATTGGCAAGTTCCGTCTCGTATTCAAAGAAATTATAAAATTAAATGATATTTTTAGTGACCAAATAGCAATCAGTTTTGTGATATTTATAATTGTATAGTTTCACCTTTATTTTATTTTGTTCCTTGCTTTAATTTGAGCGTATGTTCTCTGTTGCAGTTATTTTCAAGAAAGCTTTGAAAATCTCTACGATGTCACCCTTCACCCGAATCATTCCTTATTTGTTTTTACTATTTCAGGCCATAAAGCACTTCACTTATGAATGAGCTTCAATAAATACACTATAATAGAGAATTTCTCATTCAATAAAAATGTAAGACCTGTTGAGAATGGTTAGGTACTTACTACTGGCATTAGTGGTGTTCAAGCCAAAAAACAAAACCATAATATTTCGAATACAAATTTTATTCAAGGCAAGCAGCAGACCTTCCTCACTTCACACAGAAAATTGGAACAACTACAACATACCGGACTAAACTAAGCTTGCTTCATTTTCAGTCAATTGATGATAATGCTGAATTTGGGTCTTTTACAACAAAGATTGTATAACAAAACCAAACAAATAAAATATAAACAATTATCTGGTCATAAAAAACAAAAGAATTTTCGTAAATGCGGGAATAAGGAGAAACTCATTTTTTTCCTCCTTTTTTAAGGTGAAAGGTTTGAATGACATATTTTTGTTACTCAAAGGGGCAAATATAATATTACAGAACATATGTTCCTCAGGGTATAATTTTAAACATTTCTATATTAAAAACTTTTTTAAACGCATCAAACTGGCACCTAATGTAACCCACACTTAGCAAAAATGGCAATTTAAATCATGAAAAAATAATCAACTAAAAAAGATTGCATTTATTTTCAGAAAGAATTTGAAAAAAAATTAATTTAGCGAGTGTAAAAAAGACTTTAGAAGTAGGTTATGACGCATGAATAAATTGGAAATTTTACCGTCTTGTTAAAAATGAAACTTGTTTAATCAATAATAAAAAAAATGCATAAAACTCTTACGAAATAAATACACAACTTTGTTACAAAAATAACCCTCAAGATACCCTTGTGTAGCAGTAAAAGGCAACATTAAGTTCTTCCGTTTAGTTTTCTCTTTTCTTCCAGTTGAATTCACTAGCAAAACTTGAAGGCATCTGATCTTTCAAGCGCAAATACTGTCCTATAATTTTCCAAAATGCTTTGCTGTTATTTCAAATTTAGTGCCATTCAAACTATTGTGTTTCGCAGATGCTTTTGCTGTTGATGAAGTAGAAGAGCTTCCAGACAAACTGGAAGGAGTAATAAATACAATCACTAAAACAGATCATAAACATTAAATTTTTTAAAAAGTATCATTTAAAAAATGCAATACCACTAGTTTTGATTTATTCAAAGAAAAAAGGGTAAATAAAATCCTTCCTTTTGAAGAAACCAAATGTTTAAGTCAAAGGACTAGGGAAGAAAAAGAAATGGTAAGTAAACAAGGAGAACAGCTGCGCCTGAAAACAACTTGTAGCTTATTCTCTCAGTCGGTAGCCTTCACTAACCGGGGGTTTTCTTCGGCTTTTTCTCTCCCAACTGACACAGATTTAAACTTTTCTTAGGGGAAATAATGAATTAATCCAAAAAAATAAGTCGAATAAAAAGAAGAAGAAGAAACCAAAATCGAAAGATGATAAAGAGAGAGAGAGAGACAGACAGAGAGGACCTAAAAAAAAAAAAGTGGAGTGAGGGTACGCACCAGGCAGCAAAATACTCTGCTGTGCCACTTTAAAGAGCGTCAAGTGCGTGGATCGAATAAGTTTTGTTTTTTCTTTTGCCAAACAAACTTTATAATCTGATATATGAAACGAAAACTTTTATCGAGTGAAAAAAGATATCTATTTCTAGATAACGCAAATAGCAATAAATGTAAAATAAGAATTAGTACTACAATCTGCTAAATAAAAAAAACACTAACAACAATACAGAATACTGCCGTTACGATTTTCAAATTCAAAAACCATGTGGTGTTCAATGCACAAGTAAAGAATAAAATTGCTCAATTTATGTTTAAATATTTCCTTTATGACATTCATAAATAAAAGTAAACATTTTAACAAATGATTAATAAAGATAAAACTTGAAGAAAAATTTTTTTTTTTTTAATTTTATTGCTACTGTTACGAAATAATTCATGAATCCGTAATGTTTCATTTTGGTTACGTTTTTGACTTAGAGGGGGTTGCAGAGCTAATTTCAGGTGTTTTCAGTCAGCTGGGGGAGTATTCAAAAATTATGAACACAGGAGATGACATAACCACATACATAATAAAAACGAAGAAATATACTAGTTCAACTATGAAAAAACATTAATGAAAATGAACTTTAATCATCTAAAAAAAATGCCCTTTAAAAGATTTCCGTTGATGTCTTCTTGAATTGCCCCAGTAGTTCGTTTTGAAATAGAAGAAAAATATATCATTATCAAAAGCCATAAACCTGAAGTGGCTATGTGACCATTTTTGAATTTAATTGACAAGATCACAATTAATCATCCAAGAGGCAATAAACAATGAAATATACACAAATTAAACTGGTATCAAATCAGAAGAAAAAAAACAAACTTAGATTCATGAGAAATTTAAATTCAAGGAAAAGAGTTCGATTGTATTAAATAAAAAATGATAATAATAATAATGATAATAATAATAATCATTTGAAAATTACTATAATTGACAAATATATTAATTACTACAAGTTTTCATTTGATTTTCTTTCATTTTTAAAATTTCTAAATCTAAAATCTAAAATTAATAGATAAGATGGGAGGTTGAAGCTTTTCAAATCATTTAATTAGGCCATAAAAACGTTTCGACATTCAACAATTAAAATAATCTTTTCAAAGAAAAAGGTAAGGTATCATTTATTTATGAGTGTCAACTGTTTTAGAAAACCAATAACAACAAAGAAAAAAACGAAAAATAAAAAAGTATGTCATTTAAATGTCAAAAGTGAGAATTACATGCAAAACTCGGGGTAGATGGACATTGTGCAACAATAAAAACTGCAACTTGATCGTTTTAATGATGTGTACATACGCACTGCACAAGTCAAAGTAAACAATCATCAAGTAATGTAATAGTAACTGTATTTCTATGAACTTTTGTCTAAAAATCATAAATAAATTGTAAAGAAAGAACAACAATTATTACATCATACGGCCAAAATGTCATTGTCAATGTGTAATCCCATGAGGATACAGAGTTCGAAGAGTGTATAAAATAAACACGTCTATTTAATTTATGCCGATGACAATTAAATTCAGAGCCAATTTACTTAATTACTATAAAAATATTTGTTGGGGTGAAATGTGGGCAATTTAAAATTTGGCCTAAGCAAAACAGCTGTGTGAATGTGAATTTTCCATTCAAGTTAACAATCGTTCGTCTTCCTTCATTTTAGCAGACTACACTGAAGAAGACAACTGAAATCACCTCGAGCATAAAATGAAGAATTGGAAACAAGCAAATTAAAGTGAACGTGAAAAGAAATAATATTTGTCTTATTCTTCTTTTAGAGAGTTATTAAGGAAATCAATGAATTCATTTTTGAAGTGGGATGCGAAGGATCTATCGCTACAGAAAAAATGAACTAATAACATGATCGATCGGACTACTAACACTTTTAAAAACCAAAGTCGCACAAAAAAAGTATAAATCTCTCGATTGTCATATTGTCATATTAAGATTAAATAAAGGTAGTTGAATTGATCTGGACAAAGAAAATAGAGATTTCGAATAGTTTATTCAGTTACGATGATATTAAAGAGAAATATAGCAAAGATAAAGAAAATAATTTTAAAAGACGAATCTTAGGACGTCGAAAAATAAAAGATAGCCACATTCAGGAAAAAATAAATCAGGAATGAAAAAGCTACAGAAAAATAAATTAAATGTTTAAAATAAATTAAATTGAACCTATGATTATGCAATGCAATATCCATTGTGTAAAAATAATTGTGTCGACAACAAATCATATTTAAACCAAAAAAATTAGACTACAATTACCTTTTTTCATTAAATTATTTGGAAGAATAGTACCCACAAACAAATTAACAATTTATTTGGTTTTTAAAAGTAACAGATAATTAAATCATTTGTGAAATATTGTGATCTTTTTGTCAGTTTAAAATGTTTGAAAAATACATTAGTTTTGAATCTGTAAGTTTAATTGACTTGACTTTATAGTGGGAAATCGTTAAGTTAATAATCGTCTATATAGATTTTTCCTGAGATCAAATTATTATACATAACACCTAAGACAAAATAAACTTTCATAAACTTTTATTGTTGTTAAGGAACTTGAGCGAATAAAGAAAATGTTCGTAGTGTTATTACAAAATAGATAAATAAATATGAATGATAAATTGTGATGGAATTCCCATCGTCTAACCATGACCGACTATAAATTCAAATTCTACCGTTGGAAGAAGTAAAAAAAGATGTTTTGCTTCTTTTTTTTTTTTTTTTTTTCCTCTTTTTTTAAGAGTAAAATTACTTGAAGTGAACGATTTTTTTTATTAAACAATAAAAAAAAGCTTGTTTGTATCATTGTCGTTAGTTGTTGTCATATGGATGGGTGGACCGATATCACCTGTCCTGTCTGTTATTAAGTGAATCATTAACGTAAAAAGTTGTTGAAAAATAAATCATAAAACAATAGATCGAATTTATTGGTTTTTAAAGAAATTTATTTAAATAATTTGTAAACGAAAAAGAGTGTTTACGATTGGATCAGGTTGATCATGAAATAGTGAATAACTTTCTTTTAACGAAGGTTTTTTTTAATCAGAAACAACGACGGTTGAAAGAATACTGTAAAGTTACGAAAACAACAAGTGATTATTAAGACGATTCTTTGAAAGAAGGAAGATGATCAAAAGTTTTTTTTTTTTATAAACATAAAAAGAAAGATGATCCTGGGACCTTACTTACCTGGTATATATTCGGCAGTGCTCCCCACCATATCGTATCCATCTGCCATACTCTACACAGAGAGATCTTTCTTCTACTTTAATGCAACCGGCGATAAAAATGAATTAGGTTCTCTGGACAAGACAAGGAAAACAACGTCAATAAATGAATGACCACGAGGACAACACAAACTGTCTGCTATTATGACAACTTTAAACGGAGGAATAACGAATCCAGATAGTGAAGAGGTGAAAAGAAGAAGAAAGAGAAGAAAGAGAAGAAGAAGGATACTGTCGATTGTATCTAATAAGTACGAGCAGTCAGAAGAGTAACGATTATTGGTGATAGTAGTAGCAGTAAAACCTTGAGAAAGAAAAATATCAAGGTCTCTTTCTGTCTGTCTCTTTCTCTCTCTCCTCTTCTTCAACTATTTGTTCACTCTTTCTTTCTCAACAAGAAAGAAAAAACCTAAACCATTATCACAGTAATACGTTTTCTTTACTTTCTCTTTCATTGAAAATTTTGTTCTTTTATTTCCTCTTTATTTTTATTTTTTCTTTTTTCTTTTTTTACAGCAAGCAGGTATAACTGTTGTTGCTAGCTTTTATAAGCTGTTAAAGTGCATAGCGAAGGCGGTAATAAATACTGAATAGTAGTCGTAGTCGTAATAGTAGTCGTAGCTGTAGTAGTAGTATTAGTATTATTATTATTACTAGTAGTAGTAGTAGTAGTAGTAGTAGCAATAGATTGCCGCTGCCAACTCTTGTCACTACCGACTACTGCTAACAGACTTTTTAAAAAAGTAGCGGAGAACTGCCTGTTTGCGCTAGGTGCAAACGGCCATGTTTGAATAAAATCGAACGGTGGGCCTAAAATTGACCAATCAGTGACGGTGTAGACTTTGTCGTCATGACGATTCAAATTATAACCAATCAAAACCGCAAATTTTGCACTAAAACTGAAACTAGAGATTAGCGCAGATAGACAAATATGCACAATAAATAGCCCTATTTTTCGGTCACACGTAAGCACCATGTTTCTTAAATGACATTGACAAGCTATTTTGGGATTTGTTTAATGATCCGATTTATGCTACACACTTCAAATTTTATGTGCCACATAAGCACCCCGCAAAAAAGGAATAAAAGAAACGCACTCGACTAATTAATTGTAAATCAATAAAATCATTCAACAAATAAAAATGTCTTAATCTCCGCAATTCAAAATCCTGTGACGAAGAGCATGTTTGTTGTAAACATTAACACGTGCATTTTACACACAACATTAATGCTCATTTGGTTAACAATTTGCAATCTGTTAATTTTTCTGCCATAAGATGAGCTGATTAGCAAAAACTTTTTTCTTTTCCTACATAAGTCTTTTACAGTTCACTTCGTACACATACCATACCCATGAGCATTTAGCACTTTTTTCAACAGTAAACACTAAAGTTAATGTTACTATATATATATATATATATATATATATATATATATATATATATATATATATATAGCATCAATCAGTTTTAGTTTTTTCGTCAAAGTTTGCACAATTTCAAAAAGAAAAGCAAAAAAATTGATGCAAACGTAAAATAATTTTATGGGAAAATTCTGATAGGCTGGAGACCAAAGTTTGGAAGAATGGGTAATAACTACTAAATCAAAATGGAATAAAAACTTTTAACGCCCTCTTTTGACACGATCAAATACATTGGCCCTTTTTCTTCTTCCTTTTTTTTGGGGGGGGGGCGGGTCTTTATTTATTCATAATTTTATTGATTTGAAAAAAGAAAAAGAAAAAACGTCCGATTCAAAGACCCAAGATATTCTATTTTGTCAAAACTTCATGACGTTTACGGCTCTCAAAGTTAGATGCATTCTACACATAAACATTTTTAAAACTATAAACTTTAAAAGCCCTAACTGCGCACGCGAAAGGTTATTTTAGTTAGTTACTATCCTAACATCTCATACAACAACCAGAAACTTTTACACAGACGAATGAGTGAGGATGGTACTTTATTATTTGCATTTATTTCTCACACATGCTACTAAGAAAATACAATGTTCTCACTTCAAAAAACTTTAGAAATTCTATATTTTCTGTACGAACAATCTAATTTGACGTAGACAAGCTAATTTTGTAATGTAGCAAAGTTTAACAAGATGAAGAGACTGTGAGGTTATACGTGTAGTACCGAGTTGGTGATATTTGTCTACTTACATTTTACACTTTGAGAAGAGAAAATATTGATTTCAGAACTTATTTCCTTGTCCTTCTTCAACAACTCATTCAAATTGGCGTGAAGTCTACGACTATGTATTTATTGGTAGATTTCATGAGTCATAAACTTCAGTGTCTGAAAATAATTGCAGAAAGAAAAAAAAAACTTCAGACCTCTCGCTATCATAGCCCTCCAAAGTAACCGTTCATATATATATATATATATATATATATATATATATATATATATATATATTATGGATCCTCTAAAAGTTTTTATATTTCCTCAAACCAAATCAGAGATTAAAATGGCGTTTACTGTCATTCATTCCCGCCAAATAAATAGCCACATATGAAGTCAATTACATGGCTCGTCAGAAGACGTCTATTATGCAACACGGCACTATGTGAAATCAGTAAGAATCCAACAACATTTAATCACCATTGTAAATGGAATCGACAAAATTAGAAAGAAATACAATGTTTGTAAATGAACACAACACGTACAATATAATTCCTATTGGAGAACCAAGTTGCGAGTGAGTCTAAAAAATCATGCAATTGACTGACATCATTTATAGGTTACCGATGCTAAAAATTTGATATCCGATTTTATAAGAGTTTGTGTTGTCGTTGTCTAATTTGGTTGTTACTAAATTTAAATTCTTTTTTGTTTGCTCCCAAGTTAATGAATTTTGTTAATGTCAAAAAGAGGAAAACTTATCGCCCAAATTAACTGGAACAATTTTGACTTAAATACGAGAGGCTAAAAAAAAAAAAGGAGTGTCTTGTTCATTTAGAGATTAAAGGCAAATTTTAGCATCCGGTAACGAGGAAGAATACATCAAAGCCTTTTTTTTTTCAGTTCCGACGGTAAGTTCTCTCTTCTTCCTATTGTTTTAATTTGGCAAATATTACTTCGAGATGTGTTATAGTTGTTTTTTCTAAGCCGT
Organism: Sepioteuthis lessoniana; assembly: GCA_963585895.1. Classification (NCBI taxonomy): domain Eukaryota; kingdom Metazoa; phylum Mollusca; class Cephalopoda; order Myopsida; family Loliginidae; genus Sepioteuthis; species Sepioteuthis lessoniana. The sequence continues at coordinate 136,334,535 of OY757907.1, read as the reverse complement.
AAAAATCACTTTTATTTTGTTTGTGATTATTTAGAGTGCTATTCTAACACTGGTGAAGATGAAACATATACCTTAAAAAGAGAAGGCAATCATTTTGATATTTATTGCTAGAAGCTTATGAGACTATAGATGGTCAACTAAGCAAATACACGTGAAATTATTATCTGATATTTTCGGATTATTTGCAGCCATAACAAACGTGGCATCCTCTATTTTTGGTACGTTTCTTAATTTCATCGCAACATTACGACTCTTGTTTCTTCATAATGTTTTGGTTTTTCAAGGTGTTCCAGATAAAGTTGTTTAATACAGCAGACACTTGAAGAAACATTATGATAAAACAACAAAAATGATCATATTGGCCAGAAAAAAATTATCCATTGAAATGACAACTGTTCTCAAAAAGTTCAGACAGAAATGCTTACGAAAGGTTAATTGATTGATTGATTGATTGATTTAAGATTTGTCAACTTTTAGTTCAGAATCTTGGAGATATATAGTTGTGGGCACTAAAGCTGATATGGCAATTTTTTAGGATTTGTAAATTCTGCAGTTAATTATTTCTCGAATGCCATTGGCTTATTCAAAGTTGGGTCGTTACTGTCCCTTTGTGGGTATAAAAGCGAAGGGCCTAGGCCAGTCAGCCTCTTTTTTATTTCTTCTTTTCAGTCTGTTTGATCTAGTCCGGAAGCAGTCTAGAACGCGTCTCGTGGCCAGTTTGCCAGGCAGTGTTTCGCCCATTCAGCCAACGTTTGGACGTTGAGCCGGGTCGAAAATCTAGAGATGCTTTCCATATGACTACTCCGTCCCAAAGACGCAGAATTGAAATTGCAGAAAAACGAAGAATGGGTATTCGCTCCGCAGAAAAAATAAATAAAAATTGCACGCCACAGCTTACTCTAAGAGAGTAGGTTTCGGACGACATTTTTGAGAAGGACTATGGATGAAATTCAACACGAAATGTGGATACCTCAGAGGACCAGTCTACAGAATTGTCAATACAAGCCACAGAGAAAAGGAAATATTCAACACCAGATACAAAATGTTCTTCGAGTTCAAATCCTTGATGCGGCTGATTGCATTTCACATAGCACTAATACCCTTGGGAAAGGTATGAATCCAATTATTCTCCCTCCAGCTATGGATGAATAGTAGGGCAGACTGGCTTCTTCAGCTTTGGCGAGGCAACTAGTCTAGGAGAACGAAAAACTCTGAATTCAAACCTGCTAAACTCCGCTTAAAAATTGACCTTGTGTCATATCCTGCCCGAGCAGAGGGGTTGGTAAATATGGATACAAAATGTTCTTCCCATCTAAGAGCAGACAATCTGTAGTTTGAAACGAACCAAAAACGAAAAAGAAAAGAACTTTGAATTCGTATACTAAGCGTTAGTATTTCGTTGATAAACTGTTTCATATTACTTCTTGCTTCGTTACGGTCCAACAGCGAATAAGTCTTTTACTTGTTTCAATTCTATTCTTCATATACTTTATTTCATGTTATTTTACTCTATTGTGTCCTTTTTATCTCATGTTTATTTTTTTATAGTTGGAAAAAAGTTGTTTTGTCTCAAGAAATATAGTCGTCTCTTTTTTGCAGTATAATGGTGGAGTAATTACTCCCCTTCTCTTGTTTCTATACCATTTTTTCAACCTTTCTTTCTCTCCCCTCCCTGCTAAGCTTCGGCTCACTGCTATCTAAGTTTACTAATATAGTTGAGGCTAAGTAAATTTCTACAACTTACTTTTAGTACCCACATGTTACAAGCTGGGGATAATTCGGCAAATTTTACATATGATACTAATTTTGCATGTTTTTTTTAATTGCTCAAACAAGGAGAAACAAAAGTCGAATATAAAGCTTTCAATGGAGACTGATATAAAAATAAGGTTTGACTTTAAGCTACTGTGAGTTGACATCAAAATAAAGCAGGTTCCTGTTTTTGAAAACGACAATTAAAAGAAGACCAACCCAAGAGAGTGCAATGGGAAGTTTTGTCCCTAGCCCTAAAAAGTCATCTTTCTGAAGTTATGAGATTACCTGCCTTTGTCTACAGAATGCCTTTTCAGATGACCGCTTGGAGGTGATCCATTCGAGTACTTAAGGAAGAAACGGGAAAAGTAACCTTCTTTCTCACATGCCGAGGTAGTTAAATGTGTTTTCGTACTTATGCTGACGACGACTTTCGGGGGACCTTTTGTCACAATTAGAATGCCGCTTTACGTCTTTATCGTTTGACATAAACCTGACTCAACTAAAAATAACCAAAATATGTGCGTAAAATCTCGGTGAGAAAGTGAATGATAAAGATTAAACAAGTGACCAGCTAGTGATAAAGATTATGGAAAAAAACTGTATTATTCTGAAATTTTATATTTGTACTATTATACATATATTTCACATCAGTGCTAGCCAGTGGTATTCACTGGACTCCAAGTAATTGCAAGTCCTTTCATTTCCTCTGAACTTTTCTCAGTATTCTAGTCAACGCTGAAGTTTGGACAAATTTAATCTTTCTCCGGCTCTCCAGTTCCTCAAATCTCTTTTCCAGATTTTGTTGGATTATTCGAAGGGCTTCGGCTTTGATTGGAATTACCGTCAACTTCATGTTTCATAGCTTTTTCAGCGCTCTGGCAAGGTTCTGATATTTATCCAGTTTTTCATTTTCCTTTATTTTCAATTTGTAGTCTGCTAGAACGACAAAATCACCTAGTTGACTAGCTCTTTTCTTCCTGTTAACTAACATTAAATCCGGTCATCTAAAAATCCGAGAGAATTTTTTCTCATTTTCAAAAAAAGATTCTGGTCTGTTCATATATCATTGATCTGTATGGGCAAAATTTAATCGTTTTCACAGTTCACAATAGATCACCTTCTCCATCCAATTGTTCTTACTCCTTCGGTGCCAATTAACTGCATTCTCTTATTTGCTTGATTGTCTCCCCCTCTCTCTCTCTCTCTCTCCGAGCTAATCCTTCACTTGCTATTCTGTTTCTCTCTTTAAGTTTCATTTACGTAACCATGTTAATGTCACCTCATGCGCAGCGTCGTTGATTTGTATTCTAAAGTGTCCATGTAGTTGTTTTGCTTCCCATTTTTGTTTTCTCGATTTTTTAATTCCCGATTTTTTTATGATTGTACTAATCTTTTTTCTTTCTTTTTTTTTTCTTTGCAATTTTTGGTTGTTGTGATTCGTCTCTTTATTCTATTTTGTTTTTTTCCAAGTACCAGGATTGTTGCATCTTTGCAATCCTCAATACCGATGAGTCCTTCTTCTCCACCACCTCTTCCTCCTCCTTTTTTAATATAGTAAAAGTAAAGTTGGCGACCTTAGTCGAGGGTGACCCGAAGGCTCCCTTTTTAGTAGCTACTACACTGAGGTGTAAGAGAGGGCGCTACTCCATTCCCTGGGTTGCTCCACTTTACCCTTGATCCTTACCTTATAGTGCTGAGTGTTAAGCAATGCGGCATCAAATACCATTTTTGAGTCTTTGGTATGACTCGACCTGGGATTGAACCGCGGTCTCCCAGACCATTGGCGAACACTCTACTCATTAGGCCAATGGACCAAATATAATCCGTGGATATTATATATTTGGTCCATTGGCCTAATCCTGAACTCTCCTCTTGCCAAATTTAAGAAGGGTCTACAAGACCTTACCAGAGACGCTGTGCAGGTATTCCTTTTTTAGGTACTTACTGCAGCGTTTGTTTGTTTCCAGTTGTTTCCTTGTTCTTCTACGGTATTCCTTGTTTTATTTTGTTGTCTTTTATTGCTGTTTGATGATGTCTGTTTCAAAGATTCTCATTTATTTATTATTTTCTTTCTCTCCGAGGGATTATTATTATTATTATTAGTAGTAGTAGTACATCCTGTTTCTTAGAACTGGTTGTCCTTATTATACTATTAAGAGTATTGTATATCAAGTCACAACAAGTATCTTTGACTAGCAACACTTCTTTTAGTAAGAGTGCAGTACCCAACAAAGTTGACTTTTATAGGGCATCTCGGTCATATTCAATTGCAATTTAGTCTAAGAAGCTTGTCAGTTTTGTTAGGATCTAAGTGCTCCAGTCACTGCGGGTATTACCTTACTCATTGAGATTGCCCACATTCTTGCCGGTCCTACTTTTAGTTTATAGTACTCGTCAAAATTCTTGATTTCTCTCACTGCTATATTGTGTAGGATGTGTGAGTGAATGTATTTTTGCTATTTATGGTCCCTGACTATTTAATGTTTAGTTTGATATATTTAGAATAAGGGTTTAGTAGTCAGGCTTCTCCACAAGTTTAATGTTGAAGTTTAGAATTAAGGTAGAATAAGCACATGGATAAAGAAAATGAATGAATAAGGCCAGTGAAATAAATGAGTGAAGATATGCAACAAATGAGTAAAAGATATGAAACAAATAAAAGTTGTAAAACGGCGCGGACAAAATGAACATTTAAAACAAGGCGACAAACAAAAACAAATTTATATTCTACAACAATTAAATCTTACATTGATACATAAAATATTACTAACTCTACTAACAAAATAATAGTGTGTGTATATGTGTGAGCTCGTGTGTGTGTGTGTGTGTGTGTAACACAACTAAGCTACAAAAAGAATCGCAAGTTTAAATTGTCCTTTTTCTATGGTTAGAAACAGGCAGTTTTTCAGAGACGGGAAAGCGTCTCACAGTCCTTGTATATGATTGTCTGCGAGGCATGATGTTGCTGCTGCGGAGAAATTTGGTCAAAGAGGAAGAGGGTGCTTGAAGACGACGTATTTATAGAAAATACGCGTCTTGTAAGTGGCTCAGAACGCAGGACTTGAATTTACGCGCGCCGACGTAGTTGTAAGCATATCACGTGGTCCTCCTGGCCAATGGTTTCCCGAGACTGAATATTGAGCGTCCGCCATCTTTGTGGGAACAAGTGGCATACCGCCCAAAATAATTTATAGGAGTGTAAAGTCCTATAATTGTGATCAGAAGGAATTGCTATTGACATTATTTGGCATTCTCTTGGGTTAGGACAGAAGATCCTAAATCTCCTTATGCGTTGGTTCATTTGTTTCAGTTGTTTTTTGTCTACCCAACGAATAGCCATGTGTACCTCACTTCCGACAGCCCAGTGGGTTGGGGCAGTAGAATACACCGACTGCATCTCTGCAAAGGGATACGACCTCCCATGAGTATCCTGATTATGACGCTAAAAAATCTGATTGGAAGACTCCAACAATGCTGGAGTTCTAGAGAATGTAGAGTACCCCTTCACTGCCATTGCTCCTTGGTCCACTCAGGCAGAGTGGTGTCACCTGAAAGCGTCTTATCTATGGGTTAAATAGAACTGTTTGACATTTAAACTAAGTGCAAATAAATGACTTAGGCCAAATTAAATTGTTCGAAATAGAAATGTTTGATCATCTAACTGTGTGTAAACAAATGTTTGATGCTTGATTGAATTGTTAGTTATATATAGTAATACTTGAAACTATTTAACTTTGTTGACTTTTATTTACAAATAATATATATATATACCATAAAACCAAACCAAACGAACTCACTTCCGATACAGTCTTGGTGTTCCCCTCTTTTATCAAGTTTTTTGCTATTTAGTTTCTAGTATTTTTCTTATCACCCATTCCTTATTTAATTTTTTTTTTTTCTTTCATTTCCTCCTGTTTTATTGAGTCACATTTCAATACTCTTCGGTATTTATTGTGGTTCTGTTCGGTTTTTGTCCTGATTGTCTTGATATCCGGTATGACAATTCCATCTGTTGCCGCAGTTCTTCCTTTGTGCACATATTCAATTCCAATTCTAAATTCCATTCTGATGAGATCATTTTAACTTTGTTGATATAACTTTCGAGCTCTTTCTTGTTCTTCACAAATAATTTTGTCATCCACATGCGTGAAATGATTGACCTTTTTCTGATGTTGGAGAATTTGTATCATTAACAGTTTTTCAAGATTAGATTTAGTAATAGTACTTTCGCTATTAGAAATAGTAATGAAAACAGACAGTTTCTTCGATGCATTCGCCTTTGGTAAGAATTTTCCTTCAGCGATCAAGTCCACGGTTTTTCTTGCCCAGGCGGCTGGGGCTATAGAATACACTGACTGCACTTCTGCAGAGGGGCACCCCCCTCAATGAGTGTCCTGGATATGACACTAAACAGTCTTATAGTGAGGTTCCAGTAATGCTGGGGCTTTGGGGAATACGGAGCACCCCTTCATTGCCATTACTTCCAGGTTCACTCTGACCCGGCGTGGTAGTACCTGATAGGGCCCTATCTATGGGTTAAAAAGAACTAACGGCATACTTATGCTAAACTGTATTGTTTGATTAAACTGAATAGCTTGAAATAGAAATGTTTTTCACAATTAAACTGTACTTACATTTAAACTGCGTGCTTATACTAAACTGAATTATTTGAAATAGAATTGTTTTTTGACATTGAAACTGAATTTATACTAAACTGAATTGTTTGACATAGAACTGTTTTGATATTTAACTGTGTGTAAAGAAAATCTGTACTTATACTAAACTGAATTAGCTGAATTAGAACTACTTGACTAAACTGAATAGCTAGAAATAGAAATGTTTTTCACAATTAAACTGTACTTACATTTAAACTGCCTACTGCTAAACTGAATTGTTTGAAGTTGAACTGTTTTTGACATTGAAACTGTACTTACACTAAACTGAATTGTTATATATAACTGCTTGAATAGTTTGAAATAGAAATGTTTTTGACAATTAAACTGTGTACTCATGCTAAACTGAATTGTTTGAAATAGAACTGATTATTTACATAAAAATGGATTTGGCGTTAAATAACCTACAAATGTTGATATGCCATAAAACCCAAACAACAAACCAACCAGGGTTTTTCATAGAGATAATCTTGGATATCTTATGGCAAATGAGTTTCTAACCATGAGGGATCATATTGTATCTCTTTCCATAATTAATATATCCCATTGTAACGTTTTTTCTTTCGGTTTTACTTCTTTTATGATCATTTATGGAGTAAACCATTCAATCCTTTGATTCTTCTTCGACAGTTTTTGTGTTCTTTTAAGAGTCCTGTGTTTTCCATAGAGCTATATATTTTATCTGTTGCTTATCCAGTCAAGATTTTTCACATCAATAACACTGACCTACGTTAATTTTTTTTCAAAAGTTCAAAGGTTTATCAAGTCATATATGATCGTTATTTCATGCTTAATTCAAAAATACCATTCATTATGTTTGGTCAAGTCTGGTTTTTAATATGTGCTTGAATACTTCACAAGTTGTACACAATAATAACACTTATTCAAAAGTCAGTGAACCCTACTTTTCAGAGCTGATCGTGGGTGCTTGATGTTTAGTATAGCATATAATATTGTATATGAACCTAACTACTGTGTACCACCCTACTCGCTAACACTCACATACCTAGAGGGGGTGGGGCTTATCTCCCAGCTTAAAATGATTTTAATGTACTGTGCCAAGTGTCAACTAAGGGTTGAGTACTGATTTATTTTTTCTCTTTTCAGCTTGACATTTGTATTCTTGTAAAAATGGACACGTTGTTATATCTGCAGTAATTTGGTTCTTCCTAACGTCAAGCAAAAATTACTGATTTTGAGAAGAAGGCATATCACGATTGATTTGGAATCAAACTAGGGGATCAGGACAAGCCATTCGTTCCCCACATTTGTTATAAAACATGTGTGGAGTACTTGAGGTATTGAAGGAATGGTAAAAAGAAGAGTATGCCATTTGCTATTCCAATGGACTGGAGGGAAGGAAAAGATCACATTACGGACTGCTATTTCAGCATGATAAACTAAAAGGAATAAATGGCAAGAACAAATACTATGCCCAATACCTCGATGTTCCTTCTGCCATAAGACCAGTCCTTGATGGCTTAGACCTTCCTGTTCCTGAGCCAGATAGCAGCATGGAATATAGCTCTGATTCTGAACATAGTGACATGGCTGTTCTAGCAAGAGATGATGCATACAAGCTAGAAGAGTATGACCAGCCAGCACCCTTGACACAAGCAGAACTCTATGACCTGACACGAGACCTGAATCTTTTAAAGGAGTCTGCTCAACTGTCAGGTTCACGTCTCAAAGAGAAACATTTGTTGGCAATAGGAAAAACGCTCAACTAGTATCGAGACCATGAGAGAGAATTAAGACAGTTTTTCATGTTCCAGGATAAATCATCATTGGTTTATTGCAACAACATTGCTGGATTGAACAAATCAATGGGCTTTGAGTATGATGCTACAAAATGGAGACTTTTTATTGACTCATCTAGCAGAAGTCTCAAAGCAGTTCTTCTACATAATGGGAATAGTTTTCACCTCTCCCAATTGGGCATTCTGTACAAATAAAAGACACTCACAATAGCATGGGTCATTTGCTTTCTGCTGTTAACTACCAGGTGCACAAACGGTTGATCTGTGGAGATCTTAAGGTGGTTGGACTGGTCCTATGGCTCCAAGGGTACACAAAGTATCCTTGTTTTTTGCGTCTTTGGGACAGCCGGACTGACGACCAACACTGTGTTAGACAAGATTCGTCGTTAAGACAGGGGTTAAAACCTGGCTCACATAACGTTCAGTCTCACCCTCTCGTTGAACTGAACAAAATACTGCTTCCACTGTTACATATCAAGTTAAGAGTAATAAAGAACTTTGTGAAGGCAATGAACAGTAAAGGCAGTGGGTTTGCTTTCCACCAGTAGAAGTTCCCATGGATAAGCATGGAGAAACTCAAGCCTGGTGTATTTGACGACCCTTAAATAAGAGAACTCATGAAGGATCCTATGTTTGGTGAAGCACTGAGCGAAGCTGAACTGTCCGCCTGGCAGTCACTAAAGTCAGTAGTTACAAACTTCCTGAGAAACCACTGGAGTGCAGAATACGAGAAGGAAATTGAAGAGCCACTGAAGAGTTTCCGCCAACTCGGTGTGAAAATATCTGTCAAACCGCACATTCTGCGATCATACTTGGACTATTTTCCAAAGAACTGTGCAGGGTGAGCACTTTTACCCAGACATTCGCCTTATGGAAAAACGCTACCAAGGTGAGATGTAAACTTTCCTGCTGACTACTACTGGTGCTTGAAACGGGATGCAGTGGCTGCCGAGCACAAGAGGAAGTCCCTGAAAAGACCTTTCATCCATGAAAAGCTTCTTTTGTGTATTTTTCAATTTAGTATGGCACAACGTAAGCTTTCAGCAAATATATCAGCTCTAAATTTAGCATTATTTGTTTACTTCAACAAGAAAATAAATAGTGTTCTAATACTTATCTACACATTTCAAGTAAGAAATGGAATCTTAAAAATTTGATCTGATAAGAAAAAATGAGTATGATTTTTGGATTCAGCGTAAAAAACTGATTTAAACATCGCAGGCCAATGTAATCAGCAAGTGATTGGTCTCTAGTTGTTTATCTGGTTTTCTTTCTTCGGTTTCTTTTTAGATGAAAATTGTTTTGACTCTTATTATCAACTATTTACAGACTTTCTTCTGGCTATTCTATCATGTTGCATCATGAATATTCATGGATGCCATCAGGTTTGATTGCTTTCTAATTGGCCATTTTTCAGAGTCATTTTTTCAAGGTGATTGAATTTATTTCTAGTGGATCAAGTAAATCTTGGTATCGACGACCTGAAGGTTGATGTTCGTATATTTGTCGTGTCTGAATAACAAAACTCACCGTTACGATTATTAGAGAATGAGGAACACAATTCGGACTCTTGTAGTTAGAGAAATGTATTATAATTCAACATTTACTTGTGCCTAACAATATAAAACAATTCACGGCGAATTAACCACAAAATATTTACTCTTTAAGTAAATTTAATAGAAAGGATACATGAATTAAATGAAATATTAAAAGTACATTATGGAGAGAAAATCCTGTCTAATTGTTGAAGAGCCCTTTATAGAATGAAAATTGTTGTATGAAGGCTTAGTTCAAGTCATGGTACCCTGTGTGGTACGACTTGCAAGGTTTGTAGGGCTCAAAGATCCCCTGTTAGGAGACACACCCACTCGTGCGTGCTTCTTGTTGTCGAGGCTGGAACGAAGAGAGAGACTTTCAACTTTGCGGCTCGTTTTATAACGCTACTTAGGTCAAACCATCAAGTGGCCATTAAAAATATTATTCCAGAAAAAAAGGAGATGTAATCCCTACACTTTGCTTTCTCCCTCTTCTGTGCCCAGAAAGTAATTTGTTTAATTTTTGCTAACCATTCTGGTGCTTCGTTGAATTTCCTTTATCATCCCATATTGGGATACAATAAATAATTATCTCCCTTAGATAATTTGTATGTCTGTTGGGGGCCTTCTACTGGATCATATGACAGTTTCAGAAAGCCATCCTCGATCTCTTTTGGCTTCTGGTCTTATACCAATAGACATGTTATCTCTGGCCCTGTCGGAGAACGGAAAGACCACATGGTTATTTTACCCACAGTTGTCAAGTAAGCCATTTTCTATTTTGTACCCCTTCTATATGCTGCTTGTTCATGGAACAATATGCGCATAATTCTACCATAAGACACATTTATATATTCTTTCCTTGTAATGCTACCTGCATTATGCGTATGAAATATTAAATGTTCTTGTATGTGTAATTAAGTTTATTTTGTCTTTCCTTCCGTTTTGCCCAGTATTAGTATATAACTAATGTTAATATTAGTCCTTAAAGGGTGGGAACTCGACTAAATATCTTCTATGGGGAACAAGAAGGTTTAGTTGGGTTATTTGGTTTAGTTTCATTTCGTAGGTTGTGGGTATTTGGTTTTAGATACCTGACTCCAATGGGGGTTTTTTTTTTGTTCTTTTCTCCATTTAACTCATTGGCGTCTTTTTTGTCTGTGAAGGCTGCAAAGAAATAACTGAAGGAAGGAAAAAAGAGACGAAGATACCTTTTAAATTTCAACGTAATTTCTGGGTTCAATACGGCCATTCTGTAGCGAGGAAATGTCTTCCAGGACCATTTGAAAACAGTCACGTCTCTCAAATAAGGCGATGAAATGTACTAGTCCTTTTCCGTGGTTGATAAGTCTAAAGTCGGTGGTCATGTCCAGTGAGTGTTTTTTATGTTTGTTTCGGTGGTGTCGGCTTACTAGCAGCAAACATGGCTAAGCGTCAGGCCACAAGACCCGATCAGCACACGTTTGCAGTCTGAAGGGTACCACTTAAGTGAGGAAAAGTTTCTCTTTAGCACTGGGAGAGTCCTTTCTTTGGGCATGCGCCGCTCCTACTTCCTTTCAGGGGCTTCTGGAAACCGCTACCTTTTGAATTTACTTTATTTTATTTTTATTTTTATTAATCTCCACACTTCTCTAACAATAAGCATATCAGTACCCATATTTTATTATAGAATTTATTTGTACCTATAGTGTTTTTTTTTATGTTTTGTCTCCATCCTCTGCTTATGTTTTTGTAAAACTTCCTTTCATTGTTTTATATTCATTAGACAATTTTTTGTTTACGCTTCTTTAGTCTTGCTTCTTTTAGTTTGTGTGTGTGTGTGTGTGTGTGTGTGTGTGTGTTTAACACTATAATAGGTATATCTTTTTGTTTAATTTTGTAATTGTCCAATAGTCTGGCACATAGACTGTTTTTGTCTTATCTTAGACTAGTTTTCTGTCTCATTTTAGTTTGGAGATATTGTATTTGTAACTTATTTCCCAAGCTGGTTTGCTGTTCTAGTTTTTTTGGGGTTTTTTTTTTTTATTTTTTTTATTTTTTACTTTGCGTTATCAGCAGCTAATATGTGTGGTTATAGCATTTACTCCTTTCCAATCCTTACCCCTAACGGGTGATAGGGGCTTCTTTTTCTGTAAAGATTTTCTTAGTATTTTTATTTAGAATTTGATTTGTCAGTTAGACTGGTCGTTTCTGCTGCTTATTTTTGTATTGTAATTCAGCCTGAGATTTTCTTTTCAAGTTTGCAAATTCTAAATCTATACAATTTGTTATATCTTGCAATAACATGGCTTCTTACTAATTTGTACTTATTGTTAGAAAAACCCTTTTGAAAAGACCCCCACTTTCCCTATGAAGAAAACCTTTATGACTTCACCTGGGACCAATAAATATGCATACTAAATTTGGTGATTCTACTATAAACCCTTTGACATAAATCAACAAACTCAACATAGATAGATAGATAATGAAGAGACTGAGATAGATAGATAGATAGATAGATACTTCAAAATGTAAAATTATTAGTCGCAATATCTGGTTATGGTTTCTGTGCTACATTACCAATATATGTTCCATCCCAGATATTGAGTACTCTCACCATAAATACTGTAAACTTTAAACACTTTGATGATGATGATATATATATATATATATATATACTCTTAACATGTAAAATTTGTTCAGACAAGGGTTTTGTGTTTTTTTTACTTGTTTATAAAAACTGAACATCAGTTATATTCAATTATACAAAATTGTTATTTATGACACTATGTTATACTTGAATACAGAAATGATACTTATGTTCACTTTCTGATAAAAGATTTGTTGATTCTTCTGAACTTAACTGTTATTTAGATCTTGCCAAGTGAAATATGCTCATTAAGATTAAAACATCTGAAAAATGTTCAAATCACAATTATATCACTAAACTTATTCTTCAAGTGCAAAATAAGTATTAAACACTCTACCATAAGCCAAATTGGAATAAGTGAGAGGTCGTGTAATAGTTATTAACATGTCAAATGAAATCAGCAAACTGGAATCAATTTAAGCTAAAGCCAGGAACAGACTTAGAATTGGGGCCTGAAGCACCAAAAGGTCCAAGTAGCAAAAGTTTCATTTGGGAATTGGCCTCAAATCAATGTGTTATAGCTAAAAGGTTTTAACAATAAATAGATACATTCATAACAGTGATCCATTGCACTGGAAATAAACACTTAATATATTCCTCTATATTTTTTAAATATGGGAGCTGTATAAATATATGATTAATTAAGACATGTATGGGATGAGATGGGATGAGATGGGATGATGGTTTAAAGGGCTAATAACAACTATTGCCAGAAGCCCAGATCTTTGGTAAAAGCTTTTTATATTCATTTTACTTGGAAAAGCATGAATCCATTTCTCCCTGTGTTCTTTCCGATCACCAGATATTTTGATAAAATACAACTTGTCACTGACATGACACAATAGTTGATGGAGTGTTACATGTCATTAATATCCACCCTATCCCGGGGGTGGCAAAAAATTTCTCATATGGGTCAACCTTCATTGAAAGTAGGTCACGAGGTCGAGATGAAACTTGTCTTCCTCTTAAACTAGATAAGTTTCTTCTAAAGCAGTAACTGAAATTATGATTTAAGCATAGAAGCTGATGATAGAATTAAAGGTGACTCATGGTGAATTCACATATTTTGTGCACCAGAAAGACAAATTGTAGACAAGTCAGTTGACCTTTGAGATTTAAACAAGATAGATGCCTGATTTGCCCTGGTGAAGAGAAATGAAATAACATTGATGACTCATTCAAAGTAGACAGCCATCACATATTCCAAGATAGAAGAAATTAGGAGGAAAGGTAAAGAAGAGAAAATCCAAAAATTCATCCGGAAGCAGTTGATTATCATATTGATGATAATCAAGGTACAAATGAATTCTGAAAAGAGAAAGTTGAATAAACTTTCTTTGGACTACAGAAAGAATAGAAAGTGAAAGAAAAGGAAAGATATTTATGAAATTTCCGATGAGATAATGAACTCAAATAGAAGTATCATATATGAGATAAAGTAAAGATTGTAATAATTCTTCTACTCTGATATTATTATCACACACACATTTGAAGCTATAATATCTATTCTGTACACATCATTCTATAAAAACAAATATTTGAACTGTTTGTTGTTTTCATATTTGAAACTCTTTATTCTTCTATTTCATTCACATTTGGGCAAATAAGAATTTTGTTAAACTGTCTTCAGCTTGTTTTCTTTGAGGATTTCACCTCATTTTTATTTCTTATGTGTCACAAATGATTCCATGTAGTGTTAAAAGAATATTCATGTGAGTGCTATATTTGTGCTTAATGTATTTGGGAACCTGTCTGATATATTTCTATTTGAGGGATTTGTCCGGGATATTTATATTAACCCAGAATCATAACATATATAGTACCTCATCCAAAGATTTATATTTGGGAGCTCATTCTGGAAGAATCTGTGTTCCAAAATTTTGTATATTGTGGACTTATCCACAGATTTTACATGGAATATCTCATTCTCACATTCAGACTGCACTCCGGTTAATAACTGGTACTAAAAAAAACAACTCTTCTATAAATCATCTTACCACCTAAATAGTAGTAACTGTAAAAAAAAAAAAACTTTGACAAAGAGTAATCACAATTGGATTATAATTTAGTCACTAATTAAGTATTTCTCAAACACAGACACTGTTATTATTTACAATACCTAGCTGAGTCTGGCATACAAGCCTAATGTTGCTTGCAGTACCTGCCGTTATAAGTGGTTACCCATCAAGTACTGAGCAAGCTCATTACTGCTTAACTTTGATGACCTGGCAGGAACAAAGTTACAAGGAATCACTATTTGATAATTATGGCAACAAAAAAGGTTTTAGCTTCTTTTTTCATTTGACTATATTACAAAAGTCTTTTAAAATGCTGTGTATTATCTTATATTTTTAAAAGACAAGATAAGATTTCTTCCTGAGCCAAAAGTAGGTGACTATTCTTGGTATTTTTAATATAACATTTGCTATTACTATCAGTTAAGCTGATAATACTAAACAGCATATCTGACATTTGTCCGTCAAGTGTTTTGGATATTCTAATAGAAACCTTTATAAATATTCTCTTAGCTGAAAGAGATATTTTAAACCACTAATAAAGATAGACACACAAAAACTCATATAGTGATAATATAGACTCTGTCCAATTCACTTTCTATCTCTTTGTATAAACCTTGTACAGCTAAGTTAAACAACCAGCCTTTAAAAGGCAAAAAATATTTTTTCTTTGCTGATAATTTTGAGAATTGTAATCATTCTGACAATTTAACACATTCTTTTTGCTATTTATGTTGTTCTCATTAAATTTCATCTGATCCATTTGACAAACTTCTTTAGGTATACTATCTGTATAGAAAGGGAGGGGGTATACTATCTGTATAGAAAGAGAGGGGGTATACTATCTGTATAGAAAGGGAGGAGGTATACTATCTGTATAGAAAGGGAGGGGGTATACTATCTGTATAGAAAGGGAGGGGGTATACTATCTGTATAGAAAGAGAGGGGGTATACTATCTGTATAGAAAGGGAGGAGGTATACTATCTGTACAGAAAGGGAGGGGGTATACTATCTGTACAGAAAGGGAGGGGGTATACTATCTGTATAGAAAGGGAGGGGGTATACTATCTGTATAGAAAGGGAGGGGGTTAACTATCTGTATAGAAAGGGAGGGGGTATACTATCTGTATAGAAAGAGAGGGGGTATACTATCTGTATAGAAAGGGAGGGGGTATACTATCTGTATAGAAAGGGAGGGGGTATACTATATGTATAGAAAGGGAGGGGGTATACTATCTGTATAGAAAGGGAGGGGGTTAACTATCTGTATAGAAAGGGAGGGGGTATACTATCTGTATAGAAAGAGAGGGGGTATACTATCTGTATAGAAAGAGAGGAGGTGTACTATCTGTATAGAAAGAGAGGAGGTATACTATCTTTATAGAAAGAGGGGAGGTGTACTATCTGTATAGAAAGGGAGGAGGTATACTATCTGTATAGAAAGAGGGGAGGTATACTATCTGTATACAAAGGGAGGGGTATACTATCTGTATAGAAAAAGAGATGGTATACTATCTGTATAGAAAGAGAGGAGGTATAGTATTTATATAGAAAGAGAGGAGGTATTGTATTTGTATAGAAAGAGAGGAGGTATACTCTCCGTATTTAAAAAGAAAATCAGTTTTTTTGTGGTCTTTCTTGTGGGTTTTTTTTTCTATAATGCAAAGAAAAAAACAGTAACAAACAGAACATTCAAATGTTAATAGTAACACATACACTATAAATTATTCTATTTTAAGTAATTCATGCAATACAGTTTTGGTTCACAAAGAAAGGAATTGAGAACAACTTTGTGAGTGATTGATTGGTTTTAACAGCATGTCAGCCAATCTAGAGTTATTTATGTCTTGGAGTTAGAGAATCACATTCATTGTATGTTTATATTTACATTTTTGTGCAGTTGTTTCTTGAAAGTTTTTTGCGAGAGGGCACAGCCTTATTGAATATGAATACTTTTTAAACAAACCAATTTGACATATAGATAGAACTCTAACAGGTGCTACCACTCTGAATCAGAGTGGACCTGGGAGTAATGGAGGACTCTTACACATTCTCCCAATCTCCAAAACTGGAGCTTCACCATCAGATACAGTTTTATGTTATACTCAGCACATCAATTTGGGGTGGGGGATTACCTATCAGTGGAGGATATAGTCAGCATATTTTAATCCCTACCAACAAGGGGAAAACAACACCTTGGAAATATTACGGAACAAGCTGTATTGCGAATGTTGCTAAAAATAGAATTATCTATATCGCAAACATTATTATTAATATTCTAATTCTATACTTTATACTTTTTTCTGACTTTGGCACAAATGAAAAAAGAGAAGCTCTCCCTTCCCATAAAATGGATCAGCTAAAACATTGCGAAACTCATATAGATAACCAAAAAGTCAGTTCAATTATTGAAAAACTCTTAGAATACATTTTTGATTGTTTTACGAATCTTTCTTGTATTATCATTTATTTGTCATTTAGGATCTTCCATTTTAATATTGACCGTAGGCTTGTTTATTTTTTGGTTATATTATCATCTTTGTCAGTAGCAGTTTATTCTATACCTATGCATATGGTTGATATCACTTTCAGTTAAAATCATATGGAAATCTAATGTCTCTGATGAAATAAAATGGGAATCCTTTCAAGCTATAGCTGTATCAGTACTATTGTATTGTTGCACCATTTGGACTTTAATTAAATACCTGAAGAAAAAGCTAGATGGGAACTACACAAGAGAGCTGCAAGCTGTTTTGGACAAATCCAGGAAGCAGTACTCTTCAGCAGGTGTATGGCCATTTATGTCCCATCTCACAAAACATCCAAATAAAATGAGCAAGACATACAAGACACTGCTGGAGAGTAAGAAAGAACTAATAAGTAACATTCTTCTACACATGGACACACTGATGTTGATAGACTAACAACAACTTATATTCATTAGCTCTGTGCAGACACTGGATACCATCTAGAGGACTTACCAAGAGTGCTGACCAATAGGGATAGAGGGCAAAAGAGAATCAAGGGAGTCCATGCTGCCAGTATATCCTCATGATTATCATCATCATCTTTGTCAAGCATTTATTTTCTTTTTTTAGCCTTATTCAAATACTTAGATAATTGATACTAATAAAGGAAAACTCATTGAATCATTTGATATTACATTATGTATTTAATATGCAGCCATGATATTCATAAAGTTATCAAGATAACTTCTCACTTAGAGACAAATGAAAAAAAGTATAATTTTTACAAAACATTTTATAATGCACCATATTTAAAATTCATCATCATTTGATTCTATTGTCATTACTATGGAATGGTGGAATATAAAGACTATATTTCCCATTAGTTTAAAGTTTTAAAAGAACGAAAGCCTTTCTTAAAGAATGAGTCAGATCTAAATACTGAAGATTGTAAATGATACTATCTCCCTCTATTACCCACTCTCTCTCTTTCTCTCTCTCTCTCTCTCTCTCTATATATATATATATATACACACACACACACATACATATATATACAGACTAACACACGCACACAAAAACACACACACACATGTGAGGGAGCTAAAAAGCTCTTGCCCTGATCAAGAAGAGAAAGACCTTTTTTTTTCCTTTTTTAAAATTCTTCTTAAGTGTTGGAAGTGAAGATTGGACAAAATCCCTGCGGTGGATTATATAGAATCTTCCACTCGCATAGGTACACTTGTATTTGAATTCCTGCTGTCATGTGGGAATTTAACTGGATTGCCAACTGGGAATTGATTGCCCTTGGTTAAGTCCCTGGGAGAAAAATCTGATATTGTGAAAACCTCAAACTGTTGGTGACCCCAGGAAGTTGATGAAGAATTTTAGTCCACAACTGCATATATAATGAATAGTAAGGTCAAAGAAACTTGAGAAATGATGGGCCAAGTGTGTCGAACTATAGAATGGATATACAGAATAACATTTACGTTTTATAGTTCTTGGTCATTCTCTTCTTGTTCAGCACAAGAAATTTTAGTGTCTCCTGACAGAAAATAAAATTGCAACACTGAATATGTTTCAATTTTCAAGATTAAGCACATTGGTAATAATACTGGATTACAATATATAATCATGTATATTCAGATTTATATATACAAAGGGTTCAAAATCCGTATCAACAGTATTTAGACCACATTTACATCCAGTATATAAGTAAAATTGTATATATATATGTGTGTGTGTGTGTGTGTGTGTGTGTGTGTGTGTGTGTGTGTGTGTGTGTGTGTGTGTGTGTGTGTGATTCCCTGTTTTCCATCAAACTTACCAATAAATTACAAACAAAATGTTGACATTGATGAAAAGGTTAAAGAAGTTATGTGATCCAAGTCAAAAATTGAGCAAAGGGAAATATATAAGGCAATGTTGATATCATCAATAATATTCACACAAATCCTCTTTTTGTATGTTTTTCTCTTTCTGGTCTTTGAGTCTATTTCTCTAGACATTGTGAGACATAACTTAAGGTCACCAATGTATTTAATGTATTTAAATGTTGGCCTATCTTTAACCACATTTATAAGTGTTATTGATTGAATTGGTATATATGATCCTGTTCTGAAATAACAATAAATATCACAAGTAAATAAACAATTTTGAAGACCTTATTTAAGAAATAATAAACAAGAGGTTTAATAACAACATAATACAAATAAAATGCATGAATAAATATTTTAGAGATAAAAATGTCTTTATTCTGGACCGTTAGTCTATCATAGCATTCAATATTAGAGAATGAAAGTTTCAAAAATTAAAAAATGAATTTAAACATTTTTAATCCCACAGAATTGATTGGAATGAAAAGTGCTAAAAATCTTCTTGTTCTACCCTCTAAGAAATTTGCATTAAAAAGAACCAAAGATAAAAATCGCAGTAAATATTCTTGTTCTAAAAAATTTGTATTAAAAAAGACTAAAGATATAAAAAGTTATCGAACCAAAATTATCCATTACAAAAATAGTGCAACATTCAAAATTGTAAACACACCTGTAAATTAAATTAACTGCATTATTGATTTGATATTGATACTAAATATTGATTAGACTTATACAATTCATGGATTTTAATTACTTTTGCTTATCTATGATCACACAGCTTCATTAATTTGTCACATTGTATAAATGTAATTTTTTTCCTTTCTTCTTATAGTTTCTGCTACCAACTTGTCTCTGTCATTAGTTTCCTTGTCCTAACATTATTTGTGATGATCTTATGATTTTCAATTGGATTGCGATGTGTACTTTGAGCGGGCCATGCCATAACCTTAATGCTTTTGGCTTGAAAGAATTGTTTTACTGTTTTTGCTGCATGACAAGAGGTATTATCTTGCAAAAAGATAGGCTTAGAGACAAGAAATGTTCTCAAAAAAAAAACAATGTACTGGTCAATGATATTCTTATATACTGTAACATTTACTTTAAGATGTAACTGAATGAGTAAGCCAAAATGAAACAACATCCTTTACACTAATTTGCTATCACCTCCAAATTAAACAGATTTTTTCAAACATATTGAAAGGAATCTTTCACCTCTACACCATCTGACATACTGTTTGATATCCTCATCATTGTTATGAACAAGCGTATAGTTGCAAGAGACAATGAATGAGAGGATTGGTTTGGTTTGTTTGTTTGGTTTTATGGCATATCAACCTTTGTAGGTTATTTAATGCCAAATCCATTTTTATGTAAATAATCTGTTCTATTGAAAACAGTTCAGTTTAGCATAAGTACACAGTTTAATTGTCAAAAACATTTCGATTTCAAACTATTCAAGCGGTTATATGTAATAATTCAGTTAAGTGTAAATACAGTTTTAATGTCGAAAAACAGTCCTATTTGAAATAATTCAGTTAAGCATAAGCACACAGTTTAAATGTAAGTACGGTTTAATTGTCAAAAACGTTTCTATTTCAAGCAATTTAGTTTACTCAATTAATTTTAGCATAAGTATGCTGTTAGTTCTATTTAACCCATAGATAGGGCCCTATCAGGTGCTACCACTCCGGGCCAGAGTGGACCTGGGAGCGATGGCAATTAAGGGGTACTCCACATTCCCCAAAGCTCCAGCACTGCTGGAACCTCACCATCAGATTGTTTAGTGTCATATCCAGGACACTCGTTGGGGGGGGGTCTTACCCCTCTGCAGAGGTGCAGTCAGTGTATTCTACAGCCCCTGCCGACTGAGCAATACAGATTTAAATGTCAGACAGTTTTATTTCAGATAATTCAGTTCAGCATAAGTACACAGTTTAGACGTCAAAACAGTTCTATTTTGAGCAATTCGGTTCAGCACTAGTATGCAGTTCCAATGTCAAAACAGTTCTATTTTAAACAATTCAGTTTAGCATCAATACACAGTTTAAATGCAACAATCAGTATAGTGAAAGAAGCACGTAGTTCTATTTAACCCATAGATAGGACCCTTATCAGGTGCTACCACTCCGGTCCAGAGTGGACCTGGGAGCGACGGCAATGAAGGGGTACTCCGCATTCCCCAAAGCTCCAGCATTGCTGGAACCTCACCATCAGATTTTTTAGTGTCATATCCAGGACACTCGTTGGGGGGGGGTCTTACCCCTCTGCAGAGAAGCAGTCGGTGTATTCTACAGCCCCTGCCGACTGGGCAATGAGAGGATTGGATTTAAATTTATTTATTCTAAATAAATAGAAGTTGGTGGATTAAAAAAGATACAGACTCACTTCTGCCAAATAAGAGTCAGGTGGTGAGCAGGTGTAAATTAGTTCTTGACCAGCTGGCTTGGTTGTGTGTGCCATGACGATGGGATGTGGGTTGGTAGGCTATCAGTTGATAGCACAGATTTCCTTGATTCTATTTGCCAGCCATCCCTATCACCCTTTGCTCTTGAAAAGTCCTCTATGTGACACCCAGTGTCTACACAGAGCTGATATATGTAAGTTTTTGCTGGTCAGCCAACACCAATGTATCCATATGTAGAGTCCACTGTAAAATGTTGCTTATGAGTTTGTCTTTGCTTCTTCAGTAGTATCCAGTATGTCTGGTTCATTTAACTTGGATGGGTTGAGAAATGGGAGGTAAGTGGGTGTATAGTTGCTGTTTTGTGGGGTGCTGCTTCCAGAATTCTTTCAGAATAGCATGCAGTATCCTCATGTAGTTCCCATTTAGCTTTTTCACCAAGAATTTTGTTAAATTTACTTTCATTTTGGAGAATCTTGTGACATGATAGTTATTGTTATAAGAAATGGAACCAGTGATCAAAGTCAAATCTTAGATAAGACTATTTACATTTTGCCTTATGCTAAAGCTCTTTGAAAAGGCATGAATCCATTTAAAATGAACCTTGTGCCATACCTTGCTCATAGCAGAGGGCTTGGATAAATACATACTTTCATTGCTGAAGAACATTTTTATACAATTTTCATAAATCCAGCTAACATACTCATTTGAAAATGCTTGTCTAGCCTTTAAGTTCTTTCTGCTAATGAGGTGTTTGACTGCAAGAAAATTTGTTTCACATAAATGACATGACACTCTCTGCTGAGATACGTTTATGCTAAATCATTCCCTTACCTGATGTGCAATACCCATTGTGGCTGCCCTGATATTTTTGGGCTTAAAAAAGTCAGTATTATCATAAAGCTTTAATATTCCAGAAATTGCACTCTCTTAGACAAATTTTCTTTTACAATAGCAGAAATCATTGATTTTTCAGTGGGACAATTCTGAATGAGTCATCAACTTTGCAACAGCTTGCCACCATGCTAACTTAAGGAACAATGTTACAGACAAATAAAGAATATTTGTTTACATTGCCATATTTTGTTGAGAATTTGGCCAAGTGGGTAGAGTGTTCACCAATGGTCCAGGAGACCTGAGTTCAATCCCAGGTCGCATCATACCAAAAACTTTAAAAATGGGACTTAATATCACCTTTCTTAACACTCAACACTATAAGGTACGTATCAAGGGTAAAGTGGAGCAATCAAGGGAAAGGAATCACGCCCTCCCTAACACCTAGGTGTAGAAGCTATTAAAAAAGGAGCCTTCTGGTCATCTTCGAATATGGTCGCCAACTTATTACATACCTTCTGTGGGTAAATAGTAGGGGGCTCTTTAACCATCACATGGCAACCAATCTAGAAGAAGGAACACTCTGAATTTAACTCAGTTGTACTCTGCTTAAAAATTAACCTTGTGTCACATTCTGATCATGACAGCAAGGATGGGTAAATGGTAAACATACTGTTACGCAGTTGTTTTTTTTAAATCACCAATTAATATAAAAGACATTGTTTGTTTTTGTAATAGATAGCTTTGGTTCTATAACTTTTTTTAATCTTTGTTTTTTTTTTATGCAAATTTCTTATAGTGTTGAACAAGACTTTTAGAATATCTACTGCAATGTTCATCACAATCAAATTTGTAGAATTAGATATTTTTATTCTTTCTTTTTTTTCTTTTGTTTTTAATTCTTAAACTTTCATTCTCTAATAGTGAATGCTATTGTACGATTGAATGTGCACCTATTTTCAATGATGTATAAATTCTATTAGATTGATACAAAATTCCCTGGAGTTGTTTTACAAAATTTTTTATTCATATAAATTCATAGCATCATTCAGTTATAAAAGTATTTCCCCAGCTATCTTTAGATTTACTTCATCTTTTACCAAAACAGTGCATTCTATCATAAAAGAGCAATTCTTGTTTTGATTCAATGAATTACTCAGTGGAATTTTTCAATCTTTTTAACTTGCTGGAACTATTAACAAAACATGAAGTGTTACATGAAGCAAAACAAATGATAGACTGATGATAAAAGTTCTGGAAAATATACCACATGTGGAAGAACCATTCTGCTCAACCACATGTTTTGGTGCCTCATTAAATTTGCCACTAAAGATCATGCCAAACAGTGACATGATCAGATACCACTCTTTAATCCGAGGCATGGGAAGGGGATTAGTTTGAGGGATACTATCAAGTCAGATATGATGGAAGTGGATTAGTTTGAAAAAGATAGTTTACAAGACTCACTCATGTAAGACAAATGATAGTGAACTGTGACAGATTTTATCATTTATTATAAGAAGGTGAACCAAACAAAAGTTTTAAAATCAATTAATCTGACTGGTTGACAATTATAAACTAATTTGTGACTAATATTTAAATGAAGCTTATGGTGAAAATGCTATGAAATACACCTTTCTGGCATCTGTTTGATGATGGATTAATAAAAGAAATATTAACACAAAAAAGTGTTTGTTTGAATAAGCAATTAAATATAGTACTATCTGACATTCTTCATGGGGTCACTGATGCTTAATCAATCTTCTAACTTCAACTGGATTCTCTTATACATATACACAGGTGTGCATGTGTGTATTTCTTTTCTATTTATTCAAATCACTGATTTATAATTTCAGACAAATTTCTTAGCTCATGTAGTAGTTTTGCCTCTGTCATCAGTGATTTCTAATTGTGTTTATATCAATATCGTATTGAATACATAACTTATGCATCACTGTGTTTGATATGTGCTTAGATGGACAACAGCTTGTAAATATTTTATTTACTTACCTTGAGAAATCAGGAGCAGTTTGCAATTATAAAATTTTTGAAATGACTGAAATTAAGTAAATTACAAAACTGCAATTACATTGAAAATCACATGCATCTATATGTGTGTGTGTATGTGTGTGTGAGAGAGAGAGAGACAGAGACAGAGAGAGAGAGACAGAGACAGAGACAGAGATACATAGGACACCTACTATGGAGCAGTGATTAGCAAGATCGCTTCATTGACTATTGTCAGCTTGTTCAATCCTTACTGCATGCTTCATTATGGTGGTTTTGTACCAGACTAAGTTAAACTTTAGAGTAAGGGCTAACAGTCAAGTATTACAAGCCATTTTGGAGGTGCCCGTGGTGTAATGGTTACCATCCGAGGAAATGAACACAGCGACACAAGTTCAAATCCTGGGCGAGACTAATTGCATTTCACATAGCACTATTACCATTGGGAATGGTATGAATCCAATTATTCTCCCTCCAGCTATGGGTAAATAGTAGGGCAGACTAGGTTCTTCAGCTTTGGTTAGGCAACTAGTCTAGGAGAAGGAAAACTCTGAATTCAAGCCTGTTAAACTTCGCTTAAAAATTGACCTTGTATCACATCCTGCCCGAGCAGAGGGGTTGGTAAATATGATTACAAGCAATTTCTAGTGAATTAGATCTTCACTGGGAGCTCTAATCCTGTAGTACTTTGCCCCCAGGTTCACTCTGAATGATAGTACCTGTTAGGACCCTATCTATTGATCAAATAGATCTGTATGAAAATTACTTATTAGATTGGAATACTTAATGCTATATAACTGAAGCTATATATACTTGGAACTATAAAAGCTAAGAATTACACTGGGCAACACAATTTTCATTGAGTTTAATCTAGCTCTTATTTTTGACAAACTTTTGGCCTCTGAATCCAAAAATGACTCCTGTTTTTTTTGTATCATATCAACTTTTTCAGCAACAAGATATCCTCACTTTATTGCAAAAATCATAAAAATACTGCATCTAACAAAGTTGCACTTATTCTATAAAATCTTCTTAAGATTTACATACAACAGAAAATAATAAAACTTCATTTGACTAATGTTTGTACAAATTCATTACATTCATATGGAGAATGTTGTTACTTTACATTAAATTATCTGAAAGTAGATAAAGTAAAAATTTATGTTAATAGCTTTTCCTAGAGTTTTCAGTCTGTAGACAATTCCAATTTATGCTCCAACAATAGCCAGCCGTCATATTTACATCCCATCTACCCAGATACCATTCTTCCATATTCTTCAAATCTTGGAATTTTTCACCTTGCTCATCACCTTGCTCATCAAGATTTTCCTAGAAGTTAGTATGATTGCTATACAGAAAAAGCAACTTGATGTTCATGTTGCCACTGACTGTTTTTAGCTCTCTAGTAGGTTTTGGACAAATTTGGTATAATTCTATGCTAATGTATTTCCGAGAACATTATTGACAAAGTCTTTAAATGATAGACCAGCATTCTTTTCAAGTTCTAACATTGTCCTAATGAAATGTTCATCTTTGATGAGCAACCAAATCTGTGAACCATCAAACACAGCCTTGATTTTTTTTCATTCAGCAGACAAGGAAATTCCAAAATGAGATACTTGAAATGGCCTCTTCTAGTTGACAGTGCTTAAACAAATTGTTTCATGGGACCAAGTTTCATGTGCAAAGGTGAGAATATAATTTTCTTTATGTCAACAAGTGGCTCATGTAGAATTTTAGGATCACCAGGTTAATGTCAGATCTTCAAGGCCAATTCCTCTCCACTCAATGTTTTTTCTTGAGCTCTGCTGTCCCACATGCACAGAAAGCAGGGATATTTAGTGTGTCCATGTTGCTGACCAAGAAGGAAGCATACCATTTTAAGATCAACACATATGGTTCAGCTGTGTGTTTGTGATAATGCAACAACTCAATGTGTAATATTTTAACCTTTGACCCGGCCCAAAGATACTATTCCAAGGTGATACACCGGAAGGAAATGACACATTCCAATGGCCAGTAATCGAAAGAGATCGCGTGGGCGGATTAAGGCTTATGATATGGGACAAGGTGAAGGTCCCATTGTGCCACTAACAGTGATGCACCGGAAGAGAGTAACCTCTGAACTGCATGACAGTTATTTCCGCTTGATGACGATTAAACATCCTATTTCAAAGATCCAGTAGGCGATCGTGTGGGCGTTGAATTATTATTTAACTCAGTTGAGTTTGGGGTGCCAAAGCAATTGCCAGCAGACTTCCAGACAGTAGAGACCAGATGTGGTAGGGAAGGCCACACCCGACCGAGGAGGCCCTCGGAAAAGCCCCGATGGAGTGGACCCCAAGACCTCTGGTTGAGCATCTAAGAGAACAAGAAAGATACAACGTGACGGTCATAACAGTGGGGTCAAAATATGAAGTTTATGTTCGGTCTCCAGCACCCTCTCACATGCAAACCTTTCGAACCCTTACAAATAAAGTGAGAGGTAACTATGTTGTTAAAGAAGTCTTCTTGTGTCTTCCTTCCTGCTTCCTTTCTTCATTCGTCTGTCATTGTTGTTGTGTCGTAGTGATGCTGCATGAACGTGTAAATGACTATCTAACAAATGACTCCCTTTATTTCTCCATATGTCTCATGAAAACAAACTGAATGCCTAATTGAGACTTCACCATATAAATGACTGTAGTGCAGGAGCCCACACTCTAAGCTTCACTTTGAGCTATCAATGAACAGTCACCATTCAGCTAATTTGTAGATCAGAATTCTCTATTCCTTCAATAAACCCTGTGTGCTATTGTAATACACAAACCTACTATCACTTTGAAAGTACTGTAGAAATCCACTTTCTCTGGAATGAAAATAAGATACCTTCACTCCTTTTTCAAGCAAACTTTTCTCGTTCAGTCTTGGTGCTAGGAGTTCAGAAGCCTTTTTTATATCCTCAAATCTTGTACTGAATCATTCAACTCATGCTGATTTAAGCTGAAATATCTTCTTCAAAATTTTCATCATTGCTTTCAGTAAATTCTTCATCATGATCCAGATCTTCAAGAGTGTGTTGTTGAATGAAAACTGACCCTGGGATTCCAACTGAATGAGGTACTGGACATTTAGTAGATGGTAGACTAGAATACCCAGTTTTACATTTGTTTTTCTTGTTATATCCTGAAGTTTTCACTGAACAAAAATAACAGTCTGTGCCATGATCTTTTGGCTTTCACCAAATCATAGGTATAACAAATGCTAACTGTTCCCTTGGTTCACAGTTATAAGCTCTTGAAACAGAAAGTTAACTCTTTAGGGTTGAAGACCAGTGGAGAAATCTGATTAGTCAATAATCTTGACTTATTTTTTAGATAGAGACTATAGTCTGCCATTCCTTTTCAAAAATCAACCTAAAGTCACCAGATCTGAAAAATTCTCACTCAATGAAATAATACAAGAAATCAGTTGACTAGTCCTATTACTTATGAACAACAATAAAATTGTAAACAAACCCACACTGACATAGTTGTAAAGAAACCACATGAGTCCAAAAACAACATGTTTCAGCCAATGGCAATAAAAGATCAAAAGTGTGAATTTTGGTTGGGCTGGTTTTCTATAAAAGAGTCAAACAAAACCTTTCACCACAGATCATAGCAGCTACTACAGATAATGGTAACCAAGAAGGCTACAACAGACCACATTAGACAATGAAATATAGCAATAGGTAACAGCCTAATGACTCATATTACCTACAATCTACCAATGAATCAATGTAGCCAACAAATCATCTACAATTCACTACACATACCTAAGAACACCTACAGAGATAGATTCACTCATGGACAGGTCAAACACAACAGAACAAAGTAAGTTTCTTGTCAAACAAGTGACTGAATCTTGCCCACTCTGATTGAATACTACTACATTCTTAAAAAGCATAAATCACTGTGTGTCACAATCTCAGTTGACAGAGAAAACAAAAGATTTTCACTTCCTGCTTGACAGTTGACATCTGTAAGTAGCTTCAGTGCTAAGCAGTAACATGTTTACTTTCATTGAAGTTAATAAGATTTCAGGAAAATATATTGCTAGTAGAATTAAATTGACAATGGAAAACACCAAATTTGATTGAAACTTTTCATTAAACATTCTTATTCTTGTAATCAATATCAAAGTTTATCAATCTATG
Organism: Sepioteuthis lessoniana; assembly: GCA_963585895.1. Lineage (NCBI taxonomy): Eukaryota > Metazoa > Mollusca > Cephalopoda > Myopsida > Loliginidae > Sepioteuthis > Sepioteuthis lessoniana. The sequence goes on along the minus strand of OY757907.1, from coordinate 136,306,403 downwards.
AATACAACAGAATTTTGTATCTATTTTCATGTGAAAATTTTTTTAATTAAAATCTCTTGGTTTTAATTCACAATTTACTGTTTGTCCATAACATCCCCTTATGTTTATCCTCTTTCCTCTCTTTTCTCAGGTAAGTTGTAAAGTAAAGTTGGCGACCGTAGTTGAGGGTGACCCAAAGGCTTCCTTTTCAATAGCTACTATACCAAGGTGTAAGGGAGGGCACTACTCCTTTCCCTGGATTGCTCCACTTTGATCCTTACCTTATAATGCTGAGTGTTAAGAAAGGCAACATCAAGTACCATTTTTTTAGGTCTCCCGTGCCATTGGCAAACAGTCTAACTTTCCACTTGATATCTTTATCTGCCAAAAAAGTTAACATGAAATGTCTCATTCTATAAATTTTGTAAAAGTTCTATACATTGTTTATTGAAAGCAAAATATAGTATTTCAAAAACAGTCTACAAATATGCAGAAATTTTTTCCTTAATTTTCAACAAAAGTAATTGAGAAAGTATCTAGTGCATTTTTGATTTGGTTGGATGGCTGGTTGGTTGGTGTTTTATAACATATCAAACCTTGTAGGTTATTTAATGCCAAATCCTGTTTAAACATATTTGACTTGTAAGGGAATAGTTTGTTGGTAACTTTACTTTTAAACAAGTTGTTAGAGCTCCTTTGTTTGCACACAGTTAAATAGTTTCAAGTATTCCTTTTTAGCACTAATAATTCTATTTATTTAATGGTTTCAAGTATTGCTATCTAATACTAATAATTCTATTCTATATTAATCATTTGTTTACATACAGTTAAATGGTCTCAAGTATTGCAATATAACACTAATAATAATATCTAATATTACTCAATTGTTTGCACTCAGTAAAATGGTTTCAAGTATTGCTATCAAATACAAATAATTCTATCTAATATTAATCACTTGTTTGCATAAAGTTTAAATGGTTTCAAGTTTTATTATCCCAGTGTAATTAACCCTTGGCTATCACCTTCTAGCACCTTTAAAATACAATCAGGACAATCATGTTGATGCTACAGTTTGATATGACCAGCTGATTAATTGGAGCAAGCCTCACTGACCAATCATCTCTCCAAGCAAAAGCCAAAGTGGAATGTGGCATGTCACATGACCACTGCAATTGCTGGGTCCTAAACTGCTAAACCCTCAGAATACCATCCTCAAGCATTACAGGTTACTACCCACAACCAACCTTGTGGGTGGGAGGTAGGAGTTGCTTTTACTCCTCTGCAATGGTGCAGTCAGCATATTCTACAGCCCCAGCTGACAGGGTGGTGCATCTTTCAATTCTAAAAGTATTTCATCAAATATGTTCATTCAATTATGCATTTATCCCAAAAGACCTCTTTAAAAAAAGAAAGAAAATCATAACCAGTCATCATATTCTGTTGGAGTTAGATAAATTGTAAATAATAATAAGGAAGTAAAACACACACACACACACACACACACACACACACACACACACACACACCAGTAAAGATTGGTTTGGTTTAGTTTGGATTGGTTTCTTTGTTTAATGACATATCAATCTTTGTGGGTTATTTAATGCTAAGGCCATCCATATAGAAGAACAGTAGTAATATTATTTAACCCATACCTGGAGGGATAAGAAGGTTCATGCCTTTCCTTGTAGAAGAACAGTAGTAATACTATTCAACCCATAGCTGAAGGGATAAGAAGGTTCATGCTTTTCCTTGTAGAAGAACAGTAGTGATACTATTTAACCCATAGCTGGGGGGATAAGAGGGTTCATGCCTTTCCTTGTAGAACAGTAGTAATACTATTCAACCCATAGCTGAAGGGATAAGAAGGTTCATGCCTTTCCTTGTAGAAGAACAGTAGTGATACTATTTAACCCATAGCTGAAGGGATAAGAAAGTTCATGCCTTTCCTTGTAGAAGAACAGTAGTAATACTATTTAACCTATAGCTGGAGGGATAAGAAGGTTCATACCTTTCCCAAGGGTATTTGTCTGAAAGTGAATGTTATAGTGCTGCTGGAGTTTATACTTACTACAATGTCACAGTCCAACATGTCAGCCTCTATGCCATGGATACTCCCCTGCCAAAGACTTGTGTATCCTATGAACATGGCAATAAAAAGGACTTCTTTAATAAACTCTATGCTCTTGGATTTTTTTTTTCAGATTAATTGATTGATTTTCATATTTATATTTACATCTTTGCTTTTTTGCTTTCTGAAGAGTTTTGTTGCATACAGTTATATATCAAGTATTCCTATCAAACAGGAAACAGATCTACTTGACCCGTAGATGAGACCCTAACAGATACTGGGTCAGAGTGGACCTGAGTGTAATGACAATGTAGGGGTACGCTACACTCTCCAGATCTCCAGAACTTGAACCTCACCACCAGATGCAGTTTAATGTCATATTCAAGACATCCCTTTTTAGAAATGGAATGCCATTGATGGGGATTTAGTTTACAGTTTTGTTAAAAGTTAATGAATAATAGTTTTTCTTTATTAATGAGGATTTTAATCACATACATAAGATGAGAAGAAATTCAGGAGATATATATGGTGCATTCAATAAGTTTCCATCCTTTTTTTGTACAGGCATTTAAAATTGTTGTAGACTCTTGAAAATTCAGTATGTTATTGCTATACATCTTATGAGATGACTGACCAATTTTTATGATTTCAGGTTCAAATGAACAGCTACAGCAGGAATTCGAATACACCCTACTAAAGCCTGATTGTCACAGCTCGTGAATTTCAAAATCTGGACATGGGGAAGAACGATATACAATAAAATTCTGTTTTAAACTAGGAAAAAATGGCACAGAAACGTATGGAATGCTTCAGACTGCTTTTGGAGCATCTTGCATAAATCAAGCATCAGTTTTTGTGTGGCATAAGAGATTCAAGGAAGGCACGGAGTCTGTGAGGGATGATGAGAGGTGTGGGAGGAGTAAAGAAGTCAATACACTAGAGTTGATAGGCCAAAGGGTTAGGGTTAGGATTAGGGTTACTATGTTGAGGTTTTAAGGGAGTTCAGGAAGAGATTCCGTCCGAAGAGGCCAGCACTCTTCAAATCGGGTCAGTGGCATTTCCAGCAGGACAATGCACCAGTCCACAACTCCATCCTTGTCACAGACTATTTGACCAAGATGGGTATCAAAACAGTTCCTCACCCTTCCTATAGTCCAGACCTTGCTCCCTCTGATTTTTAGTTATTCCCTAAGCTCAGAGGCTGTTGTTATCAGACAATTGAGGAGATGAAAGAGGCTGTGATGAAGGTCATTGACACACTCACACAAGAGGATTTCCATGGGGCCTTCCAGAAGTTGTTGGAACAGTACAACAATTGCATTGCAGTCGGAGGAGATCACTTCAAAGAGGACTAGAGTTTCATGTGTTTACTATCAATAAAAGTGCCCATACGAAAAAAGTCTGGAAAATTATTTAATGATCCTCATACATTTTCCATATCTCATATTCTAAAAATATTTTAATTCTAAAAAATTATTGTATTTATAGACTATTTTATGCTAACAGAAAAAAAGAGAGTGAGAGAAAGATAATACAGTACATGTACAATGTGTAATACTATTCTTTTCTTTTATTGATTCCTATTTTATTAAAAAAATGAATGAAAAAGGAAAATTATTTTTTAATACTAGCTTAAGTACCTGTCTACCTTGGGTAAAAGCTGAAGACTTGGGTTGCAACTGATCATAATGACAGTAAAACAATTCTTTAGTACAAATAGAAGAGATTTTATGTCAGAGTCAAGTTAGGCAGAATTACGAGATACAAATAGTCCTGACAAGTCCAAGAAATTCTGTGAAAAATCATAGTAGATACTATGGCTTTCTGTTGATTATTGTTTATTGTTAGAGATTCTACTTAATCAAGAGATCCATTTTCCCAACTAGAAACAAAAGATGACATTAAAAAATTTCCCTTGAGTCCAGTTAGTATGCATATCAAATCTGGTAGTTCTACATAACTTCTTTTGGCTATCAATAGATGACAAATAAACAAACTCTTACCAATTGTTATCTCCCTTCTTTTGTGAATGTGTGGGGTTGTTTGCTGGATATTTTGCTCCCACAATTTATGTTGGCTCATTATTGAAAAGTAAATGATATAAATGACGTGGAAAAAAGAACATTCAAAACAAAACAATACAAACAAAAATAAATTTATCAACAACTACATAAAAATGAAACATTGCAAAACATTACGAATATTCTAATATAGCTTGTTAAATATTCCTCTGTGTGTGTGTGTGTGTGTGTGTGTGTGTGTAACTAACACAAATATTATGGTGAAAGACTAAATATCTAAAGTGTCCTGTAGACTATAAATGTATTTTAGAAAGACGTGTTTTCTCCCATGTTAGTCGTTTGTCTCTTTCGGGATTTGACAAAATATCTGACGCTGTGTGTGAAACTGGAACAAATCCAGCAGAAAAGCAGAACAGGAAAGAAAGAGGTCGCAGAGTATATACGCACCCATGTTATGCGTATTGAGCTGTGCGTCACTAGCTGGCAAAGTCAAAATGTAAGAGAAAGAGTGCTGTCTCTGGAAGTCAAAACATGAGAGAATGAGTTATTGGAAGTCATAAGTATATATAATTAATCCTTGTTACATGGTTGGCTCCAAACACACCATTTACTTTGCGCGGGATAAAATCAAAGGTATGGACGTAGTTGGAGCATAAATCACGTGACTTTCCTGACCAATAGGTTTACCTACATCCACCATCTTTTTTTCAGGAACAAGTGAATCAGTATCCTATTTTCTAGAATTCTCTTGTATCACAGCCATTTTAAAAATATAGGAGTGTTAATCCAATAAATTTTCTTTCTGTAAATGTATTGTTGTAGGTATTTATGATTATCAGATCAAATTACCATATTCATTAAATATATGATATAGGAAAAAATGATTTTCTTAAAATTCAGTAAAATTCATATTCCTAAACAAGTTTTATGGAGGTGCCCATGGCGTAATTGTTATCGTCGTAGGAAATGAACACGGCGACACGAGTTCAAATCCTGGACGAGACTAATTGCATTTCACGTAGCACTAATACCCTTGGGAAAGGTATGAATCCAATTATTCTCCCTCCAGCTATGGGTAAATAGTAGGGCAGACTAGGTTCTTCAGCTTTGGTTAGGCAACTAGTCTAGGAGAAGGAAAACTCTGAATTAAAATCTGTTAAACTCTGCTTAAAAATTGACCTTGTGTCATATCCTGCCTGAGCGGAGGGGTTGGTAAATAGAATATTCCTAAACAAGTTATTGAAGAACATATAAGTATATTATAGATTTGTCATAACTTTTTTGCTAGCAATCTAGTTACCCAAACCAATTCCCTAGTGCAATCTCCACAGATGCTCAATGATTTTGGTCTTGAGCGGGACCAAGCTAAGCCTAACCCAAAATTATATTTGCATATTTATTTAAAAATGGTTGTTAAAATTGTGTCCAATCAAGGCTGTGACAATTCTTTATTATATTCATTAAAAATAGATAAACTAATACACTCATATATTAAAGATACAAGGGTGGATAAATTAGTCAGGAGTTATTAGCTGAATTTTCTATCTGAAATTTTCACTGTATGATGTTCAATCTTGATATATGAAATTCAAGGAAATGTGTTGAGGGAAGCTGTGGGATTAACTGTCCTGCCTTCAACAAACTTTTAACTTGACTTTTACCATAGCAACTCATCCAGGTATAAAAAAAACACAAAGATTATTTACTCTCCTTTCTTCAGAATACCCTTGTAGCAAGAATTCTCACTTAATAATTTGCTGTACTACATGTACACACTATACAGCACAAAAAGTCAAAAAATTTTATATATAATTCTGGACAAACTCAAACAAGAACAAGGTATTCTTTTTGAGTTGGTAATTACCTTTTTTGTAATTTTATATTTACATATGTACCTGCAAATGAACTTTCATACACACACATATTTCAATCTTTTTTGTATCGTATTTCTTATTTAGTTTACTCATTAATAAAAGTTGTTTAGTTGCATACAATGTTTACTTTGAATTCATTGTTGGGAGGAAACTGTATTTATTATTTCACACCCCCTATAACAGTAGTTCCCCTATAAAAATAATAACTTTGGAGTATTCGTTGTTTTAACATATCCTATGATTATATCCCTACGCAACCAATAGCATTAAATTTCTTAATTAGTCCATTGACAAGGAAGTATATTGACAAGGAAGTGGATTATGTTGGAAAGTAAATATTCATTGTATGAAATAAATACATTAAGCGATAGAATTATTTACCTATCCATGTGGTCCAGTACTAAAATTGTTACTTTTTACATCAATTAAAATTAACAAATTTTTAATTCAACTGCAATAAAATAAAATTCAAAATGAAAGAAAAAAATGTAAGAAAAAATGTGCAAATATAGATGCGTCTCCCCGCCAGTGTCCCTAAATACCATGAAAAAGCAAAAGAAACAAATATTTCTCATCCCAATCCCACCTTACCTCTTATTACAGTTGAACATATCGAATCGACGAAAATGTAAAACAATGGATTATAGCCAATACTGCAACTGTTTTATAGATTAAAAATCACATTATTAACAATGTAGGTTAACAGAAAGAAAGAGACATTAAAAAAGAAACAATGCAGTACATGTACTGTATGAAATACTTTTTCTTTTATGAAACATATTTTAGAAGCCAATAAATAGAGGAGTTGGCCACATAAAAAGGATAAAGGTAAAAGTTTCTGTCATTAAAAAGTCTATGCAAGTGTTGTGTGCAAAATGGCTGCCCATAAGTTATAAATTAATATTTTGATTTGTTGTAACCAAGTAAAATGGAGGCACTTGTAGAATAATGGTTATCATTTTACAAAGTGGACACAGCAACTCAGGTTCAAATCCTGAACAAGGCTGTTTACATTTCACATAGCACTAATACCTTGGAAAAGATATGCATCCAACTATTCTCCCTCCAACTACAAGTAAATACTAGGGAAGACTTAGCTCTTTAACCTTGGTAGGGCAACTGGTCTCGGAGAAAGAAAACCCCAAATTCAAACCAGTTGTTGACCTGGTGAAGTGATGGGCTCTACCATGCTATTTGTACCCAAGACACGCTACGTATTTACTGACCACTCAACCAAACTAGGTAATGGGATATGTCTTTTTTTAACCAAACAAAAAGAGAATTATCCACAAAGCTAGGTTGTTTATGAGAGTGGTGGATAAAAGTTAGGCCATGGTACATAACGACTTTATTGATTCAAGTAAAGTTATCAAAATATTGCACTCATGTATAAGGCAACCATCCTACAAATGTTGCTATTTGTGTTGTATAGCCGTGATACAACTATATGTATACATATACATGCAGAAACATAATCAACAATAATGACGAATGAACACACTTCTTTAGAAAAATATACCTCTAAATCTAACCGTCCAATAGTTCAACATATAGCATGCCAAATCATTTTGAATATCATAGATACAGAAGCAGGAACTTTGCTGTTAGCAGAGCTTAAAGCAATCAACAAAGTAAATGTTTAAACCAGATAACATATGAGACAGAAATAGTTGAAGTTGAGATTTTAGGCTTTAGAAACTTGGTAACACCCAAAGGACAAAATACAACTTCATGTCCTGTCTTGAAATAAACCAATGAATGTTTATTTATTAACTAGTTATGTAAGCTGATATCATGGATAGAATCCACTAATTTACTCTACTGATTACATATTTAGTAACACATCAAATACTAATTGCATATATAGGAAGTAAATTAATACCAAATTGTACATAATACATTTACTTTGTAAACGTACAAGCTTTGTTCAAAAAATATCAAGACTGAACTTGTATTTAGCAAGACAAATGAAAAATGAATGAAACATCAATTTTCTTCAAAATAACCCCCCTTGGCATTCAACACACTTATTCTAGTGAGTTTTCTATTAGTTTAAGCACCTCTGAAATTCTTTTAATATGATGTAAAGTTGCAACATCATATTTCTTTTAATGTTTTCCATATCCTCAAACCTTAATTTTGTGCTAAGTTTTCAGTTTAGGAAACAAGAAAAAGCCAAATGAAACTAAGTCTAGTGAATATGAAGGTTGTTGCACTTACACTATCTTGTGTTTCACCAAAAAAAGGGTGGGTTAAAAAGTATCAAGAATAGGTGGCTCAGTTGTGCATACATCTTCATCTAAATTTTCAGTTTAGGAAACAAGAAAAAGCCACACATCTAGATCTGGTGAGCATTCTCCTTACTCAACAGACTTGGCTCTATTAGACTTTTTCACTTGCACAGCCCTGTGTTTTTTACCAAAAATATTTCATTAAAAAGGTATTAAAGTTGGTTTTGTAACTATTTTTCATCTAGACATCATCACATAATTTCATAAGTTGCTCATCTAGGTATACATCTTCATTAAGATTTTAAAACTTAAATTTTGAAATTAAAAAAATTTAAACCTTTAGTTCTAATACTTTTTGGTCATACCTTGTATATTGTAAATATACTAAGAATTTAAAAAGTTAATCAGTCAATACTTAACTATGTTCTGCTATAAAACAAAACATTATCTTCAGAAATGTGCTTAAAAAGTAGAAAGGATACATTTTGCTATCCAAAATTAACATAGGAATTTACAATAGTTCACTCATGGTGTGAACGTTGGCTCTTCATGATTTAATTATCAAATGTTTTCAACTTTTAATCTAAAAGTTGTTTCCGCAAAATTTTACTCAAAATCTTTGAAAACCAAACAGAAAGGGATTGTCAGTGGCCAATAATTCACGGAAGTATTGATGGCTGAAAAAAAAGCTGTTATTTGTATGTATATCAATAGTTGAGAAGAGCTTGTTTGTCTGACCTCTATAAATGACCAAACAATTTGACATACAGCTATCAAATTTGGTATACAAATTTATTGGACCCAGGGTAAGATTTCTTAATTCAAAAATTTTTGTTCCTTACTAAGAAAAATTGAGAGGCCTATTATCAAAATGGTGTCTCTAACTATAAACAATCATAATTGTTGCAAGACATAACTAAATGTGCAAAATTTGGATATTCAAACTTTTTACAACAGTTAATGAATTATTTGTTAATAATTCACATTTAATTAGATAACAATGATTAGGTTTATAGTCATTTCTTCGAACTGAAGATGTAAAACAATTGCATTTTTGCTTACTTATTACTATCATTACAAACAAAAAACAAATAAATTTAAATCAATAAATCTCTTGATTATCAGTTGTTTTTTTAAAGGCTTAATGTTTTTCTTAGAAAAATTTAGTCTTTTAATTTGATCAGACAATATTAAATATAAGTATTAAATCTTTTTTCTGTCTTTTTTTATCTATATTTTATAGTAATGTAGTGAGATAAAAAATAACCATCTTCCCTTGAATTGTAGGCATGTCTTCCCATTTCTCATGTCCATTGGTTATGTAAGAATTAAAACCCGTAAATCTTCCTATTTTTGGTTCTTGTCTTTGATAGGATAAGATGCCTTCTTTAGTCCTTGCTTATGGAATGCCATGGATATGCTTTTCACCTCTGTTCATTGAACAGCACAGAGACCTTTGTCTCCAACTCCAGTGATGTACTTTATTTCCCTTTGCCTTTGAAATGAAAACCAATTCACTATTTTTATATTCCCTTTTACACATTGCTTGTTTATAGAATAATGCATACATTCCATCAGTTTTATACATTGCTTGTTTATAAAATAATGCCTAGATTTCATCAGTTGGGACATACTTGTTTATTATTGCAATACTTCTATACATATTTGTTATATGTGTCTATTAAATGTCTAATATGAATACATGAGTTCATCTCTTCCATCTATTCAGTGTTAATGTGTCAGTGGATATACTTATACTAATATTGGAACCTGGTGGGTTGGAAATAACTAGATATCTTCCCTTGCAGGAAAATATCTGGCAAACTATAACTAGTATGATTAGTACCAACATTAACTATTAACATTTGTAACTGTTTCATATAAATTGGTCACATCAAAGGTTATAAAATAACTAACTGTATTCCAAGTCTTGACCATTGGTATTTTCTCTTTTGATTAATATAAATGAAGCTTTGCAGACTCAGGAAATAAAAGATAATGTTAAACCACGCATATTATTGATGCATTTTACTTTATACAAATGTAGAATACTAATTACATCAATAATATGTTGAAATCTAAAAATGTTGAAGAATATGATTTGTAAACACATTTTGTAGATACCCACAATTAAATGATCCAACAGTTCTATTTCTAACAATTCAATTTAGCATAAGTCAACAAAGTTGAATGGTTTCAAGTATTGATATGTATCACAGACAATTCAATTAAACATCAGTCATTTGTTTACACACAGTTAAATGATGAAACAGTTCTATTTCAAACAATTCATTCTAGCATAAGTCATTTATTTACACTCAGTTTAAATGTCAAACAGTTCTACTTGACCTATAGATAGGACCCTATTAGGTGTTACCACTCCGGGTCAGAGTGAACTTGGGGGCAATGGCAATGAAGGAATACTCTGCATTCCCCAAAGCTCCAGCATTACTGTATCCTCACTATCAGATTGTTTAATATCAGGTTAAAGACACTTGTTGGGGTGGGGGTGGGTTTTAACCTGTGCAGAGATGCAGTTGGTGTATTCTACAATCCCAAGTGTTTTGTTAGAGTCTAAGTATTGCAACTATATAGTAGTACTGACATGGCTACATCTTGGAAGAATTCCTCTTTTATTCTATCAGAGATCAGGTTTGATTAAAAGAAAAAGTCACTCTGTTTTTAATTATTCTGCCTCTAAAAATCAATATAAAAACCTGATGTTTTAATTTTTAAACTAAATAGTTTTCAGGAATTTTTAAGCACAAAGATATTAAGGGTTTAATTATCCATTAAGAAATATATATTCAGTAAACTCCAAATGTGATTCATATGGACAATACCCAGTTATAAAATAAATCCTTATTCTATGTGGCTCAAATTATCACTTTTGATGGAAATCTACATTTCTGATCCTGGATACATTGTGGCAAATATCATCATCATCATCATAATGTCGCACTGCTAGCATAGATTTCTCTAACTTTCTCTTGCCATTCGTCTCTATCATCTATTGCTTCTAGAAGGTCCTCCAGACTACATCCTGTGTCTGTACAGAGCTGTTGTAGATATGTTCTAGCTGGCTGTCCAACATCTGCTCGTTTGTGTGAAGGAATCCATTGGAGAACATTGCTTATGAGTTTATCCTTACATCTCTTGCAGTATCTTGCATATTTTGTTTGTCTGATTTGGATGGTTTTTGAGATGGGAGGAAGGTGGCAATACAGGTGCTGTTTTGCGGGATTTTGCGTTTAGAAATTGTTCAATATCGCATGTAGCATTCTTGTGCAATTGCTGTCAAGCTTTTTCTCAATATACTTAATCAGCGTCCATGTAGGGCATCCATATAGTAGTATGGACATGACCTCTGCTTGGAAAAAATTATGTTTTATTTTATCAGATAGGTCTGACTTCCACATGACTGATAACCTATCGATAGCTGTCCATCCCTTCACTAGTCACATATTGATGTCATTTTCTGTAGATGTGATGCTGTTTCCAAGGTAGGTGAATTTATCAACTAGTTTCAAAGAACCACCATTTAGTGTGGAGATGTCTCCTCTTTGATTTTGAGTTGTGTAAATAATAACGATAACAAAGTCAAATGATGACTGCTATACAAATGAGTAAAAACTCAGTTGACATTGTGATAATGAGGTCTATTATATATATTTTTCAACACTAATAAAAGACTTTTAGTCAAATTAAAATAATTACTAATGTTTTATACATTGTTATTCATTTATAATCAAATATGTAACTAATTTTTATTAAAAAAATGTACTTTAATTTTATTTGATAAAAAAACAAGAAAATAATATCATTTCATAATCTAATAACTGAACCAATTCTCATTTAAATGAGCTCAAATTTTAACAGCATGTGTCAAAACAACTCAAAATTCTGTTTAAAGCTTTTTTTTCTTTTTGTATGAAGAAATGCCATTTACTGGAAAAGAAAAGTTGTCTAAGCAGTAAATACAGAATTTGTAGTTGTTTCTACATATGCTGTTAAAATTTGAGATTATTTGAATTAGAATTAGTCAAGTTATAAGATTACAAAATGACATCATTTTTTTTAAGCACCCAGTATGTCTAAAATGATATATTTTTTATATAGCATGTATTTTGACTTCCTTATAAAATTTTCTTTGCTAAAGTGTTAAATTAAAACTGTATACCAATTCTTATTTATTCAATCTGCACAATTTTGAATAGAAAGAATTTTCTAGATTAACTTGTGTGTAAATCAGTAATATTTCTCACCACTTATTTTATGTAATCTAAAAAAATATAATGTGTTCTTTACACTGATGGCACCCTACTGTCAACAGTCTGTAAGTTACAATAAAATGAAATCCTGATGAGAGAAATGATCTTTTGAATTTAGACAAACCTTCAATGTTGACAGGTTTCTTTCATTAGTTGAAATTTAAATGAGTGATAAAAATCTCATCGTTGAGTGTCGTACTAATTCTTTGTGCTTTTATTTCAAACATTTGACTATTTATTTTCTTTTACATTTTTTCTTTAGCTTCATTTCATACTGAAACCCTATTGCCAACAAAACAATTTCATTGTTGCTTTTTTAATTCACTCATTATTAAGAGGGAGGGGAAATAAGAAAATATTTGTTGAATATGTTCTGATGGTAATGAGTAGGAATCCAATGTTTTATGATGATAAAAAGATTCAGAGAGAAAGGAACAAGTTCCTCCTTTTATGAAAATTCTGGCTTGTTTCCTTTCTTCTAAAATGTCAATTATCTATATAGATTAATTCAATAAGTTTTTTTTTTAAATAGATCCTGCAATAATCAGTTGTTTTAAGTTGTTTCTTTGTAAATATTCAATTACTTTTAATACAGTCATGGAGCTTTTGAAATATTTACCAGAATTTTTGTTGTCACAGAAGGTATTGAATATATTTTTTTAAATAAAACACATTCCAATTCTCTAATTGCATGAATAAATTTCTTTGAGTTAAATTCCCATATAATATTGTCTAATTTTACTCTGCTAATTAATTTAAGTTAGATGAGAATTTTTTTTAAAAACTGAAAAATTTTATCTTTGCAATTTGTACTTGCTTCAGTTTAGATATTTGAATATAATTTATATTTGAATTCACCCAACACCTCCACCACAGGCAGGATGTAACACAAGGTCAATTTTTAAGTAGAGTAAATCTGATTTGATTTCAGAGTTTTCCTTCTCCTAGATTGGTTGCCATACCAAGGCTAGAGAACCCAGAATACTCTACTATTTACTCATAATTAGGTGGAGAAGAGCTTGTCTCTATGCAGATGTTGACAGCGCTTTTAGCAGATGAGACATTGCTACCAACGTATATGAACTGGTCTACTAATTTAAGTGAATTGCCATTTAATAAGAAGATGGCACCATCTTGATTAAAACACATGAACTCTATTTCATCTGTGTTCTGGTAATGAGAGTACTGAGCAGGTGTATCTGCAAGAAGCGCTAGAACATCCACCTAGTCTGCATCAGTAATAGATTCCATGAGATATTGTCTGCTTCTTGCCTTTGTTCATATGAAACTTTTTTCTTTCATTAGATCTATTGACATTCATAGTATGTGATCTTGGCAAATAAATATCAAAAATTATCTACTAGGATCAAAGTGTGGTATATGCTCTTGTCAATTCTGTCAAAAAATAAGGAATAAGTTTAAATTAAGTTTTTTTCATAATGTTTACCCTATAAAAAAACAATAAAAAAACAGTGTTTTAAACAACTTCTTTTATTTTCTATTAGTAGCATTTTTGTTTCAAAATACTCCAATTAAGAAAAAAAAAAAAAAGATAGATGTAGATTATTTCAATCTATGAAGAAAGTTTCACTTCACTTCAAACTAAAATGTTGAGGTCATTATAGTGCTTAATAGAAGCTTTGTTATCCATCTATTTATTTACAAATAACATTCTAACCACACCCAGAATTGTATATACAATAATATAGAAGATAAAAATAAAAAACCACAGCTGCTACCTCAGATGCAGACCAACCACACGTTGCTCAGTAGGCAACCAGCCACCCACTCATTGAAATATTTGCAACTAATGTATCAAAATTTCATGCTAGATGCTGGATTGGTGAAGTTTATTTCATCAAACATTGTTTTAGAGGGGAAAAATTCTCTTAGGTGAAGGCATTCTTTTAAATGTTATGATATTCATATGACAGAAATATCAATATTATCAATAAATTATGTATTTACAAACATTGAGTATTTGTGTATGATTGGACTATAGGTATTAACAGCTTTTGCTGCTTGTATAGGCTAGTAATATATTCATGGGAAAGTGGTTTTATCATGTATTCATCCATTCATGGTATACCAGTGATGAGACATTAAAATATCTGATAATGAGACAGATAAATGAATTCATGTTTTTCCTGAGGTTTAGTGCAAAACAAAAATAACCAGTCTCAGTCGGAATTTGAATTCAATTTGCTGAATTCATTTGCTGTATTTTAACCAATAGACTTCTCCACATCTTGAAATGTATATATTGGGCTGATAAAAAGGATACATTTATATATGAAAATAACACTTATATACATTGGGCTGATAAAAAGGATACATTTATATATGAAAATAACACTTATATACATTGGGCTGATAAAAAGGATACATTTATATATCTAAATAACACTTATATACATCAACTAGTTTTAAAGATTGAATGATTAATTTTAATAACTTGTAAACCTCTAGAGTTATTCTGTATCTAGAGGTTAGGGAATCACATTCATAATATTTATATAGATATCTACATATATGGCAAGTAGTTTAAGTAACAATTTTTTTGATGATAACTTTCCAAATAAAATAGGGAGGGAGTCCTCATGGTGTAGTTTTTAACATGCTAGACTGCAACATTGTAAGCAAATTTGAACTCAAGTCACACTATTACATTTACTTTTGAACTTATGCCTTTGGGAAAGGTATGAACCCTCTTAAGCCTCCCCTAGCTATAGGTTGAATCATACCACTACTGTCCTTCTACAAGAATTGCTTTGGCATTACATAATCCATGAAGGTTGATATGCCACTAAACAAAAAAAAAAAACTAAACCTATTCTCAGGTGCAGCTTTGTCAATCATTATTGTTATTAATAATTAAGATTAGTATTATCCTTCATCTTCCTAATTTTACTTGCTTTTTATTATAAATCACATTTTTTAGCTGAACCCAGTCAATCATAATCATTCATAATTTTGATTAGAGTTATACTTCATCTTCCTAATTCTACTTACTTTTTATTGTAACTCACTTGGGTCATCTATTCTATGACAGTAAAGAACGATACTCATTAGAAACAAGAAAGAATAATTTTAAATTCTTATTTCTAATGTGCATTGCTTCTTGCTATTGTAACTATAAAAAGTAATTAGAATTTGGAAGATGAAGGATAATTCTAGTCAAAATCTTTAGTAATAATGGTATATTAGTATTATTCATCGAGTTGGACTCTTTCTTCATGATCTTGGTGTTTTCACTACAACATTTTAAACAATCCATTCTTCTATCTTTGTCAGTATATAATCAATAAGTAAAGATGAAAAAAAATCTTGTTTCCTCAGAAAATGATGACAGCAAAGAAATCACTAATATACTAACCAGATCACTCTGTTTAAGCATGACTAGATATACACACAAAACTATTACTGCCACCTATATACCCAGGTAATTACAATCTATATATGAAGTTGTTTTGCTTGGCAAAGAAAACTACAGATTGCTGTAATCTATACTAGCCTGATTTCTTCACCTGGCCAATAGTCTAGTATATGCCATTTCTTTTCAAGTGCATAAGTTGAAAGGCTTGTATAGATTTCAGCACTGTGTGGTTTTCTTCGCTTGGAATGTTAATAACTCTTCTCAAAGTTAGAGATAAATTCTTTCCTTTTATATAATAAACAAGATTGTCTTTTTGTTTGTTTTCCTAAATTTATATATTCGGTAGGAGAATTGATATTACAATCCTGGTCATTCACTATTAACTCTTCCAATCTTACTTCCTTGGTTGTAGATAAGTAAAACACAGTGTAACGATGATGAAATTGTTAACTAGTAAAAAATTTTCAGAGAATAATTGTTTTGATTTTGGAGTTTACATGCAGAACAACATTTTATTATTGTTTATTTAACTATATTGTAATTATATTAGATTAATTAAGAGAGAGAGAAAAATTAAAGAAACGAAGATACAAAGAAAAATGAATGACTGCAAAGAAAGAAAGAAAGAAAGAAAGAAAGAAAGAAAGAAAGAACTACAAATAGAGCTGTAAGAAAGAAAAAAGAATGAAAGGCTGAGAAAGAAAGAAAGAAAGAAAGAACATTTTAAAAATGAAATAAATTAAAAGTCTATCAAAGAGATTATTGAAAATTTCATTTTTATTGTCAAGTTTTGTTTATGTTTTTTATTGATTCTTCTTTAATTTCCTTTAGAACAGGTTGGTTGGTTGTATTTTATGGTATATCAACCTTTGTGGGTTATTTTATGCAAAATTCTGTTTTCATATATATCTGATATGTTAGTAAATAGTTTATAGGTAACTTTACTTTTAAATAAGTTGTTAGAGTTAATTTTTTTGCACGCAATTAAATAGTTTCTAGTATTTCTATTTAACATTAATAATTCTATTAAATACTAATCATTTGCACACAGTTAAAAGGTGACAAGTATTACTATTTAACATTTGTAATTCTGTTTATCAAGTATTCTTACGTAATGTAAATAATTTGCACACAACTGTATTATTTCAAATTACAAGTAATGATAATTTTTTGTAAATGATTGAACAGTTCTGTTTGACCCATAAATGGCACCCTAATAGGTACTACCAATCTAGGTCAGAGTGGATCTGTGAATAATAGTAATAAAGGATACTCCACATTCCCCAAATTTCCAGGATTGAAGCCTCACCATCAAATGTGGTTTAGTGTCATACCCTGGCAACTCATTGGAGAAGGAGTCTTACCCCTCTGCAGTGGTGCAATCGGTGTATTCTATCACCCCGCTAGCAGGACATCAAAGGCAGTTGCTTGACAGATTTCTTTGTTTGGATGAGCTTCATCTGCCAAGCAACCAGCTTTGGTCAACAAATCAAAAATCTATAATTCTTAAAATGCATAAATAATTACACTATCAGGTTAAATAGCTTTTCTATTTTTTTCAAGAGAAAGATAGTATTTTTTCCTTCTAGTAATTTCTATCAGTTGTTCTGATTAATATTTTCCTCCTTATTAGTTCTATCACAGCTGGGCTAGTGCATTTTCAACCTTTCTCATTGTCTAAAACTCTGAGAACATTACTGGTCATTTTCCCTGTAGTGGGACTTTGAATATCCTGACTGTATCCCTACAGAAGGGTAATACCTCCCCAAAAAAGGGATGCACTGGCTATAATATAAAACTATATCTGATGGTGAGGCTCTCTTTCTGAAGATATGGAGAGTGTGATGTATCCCTTCATTGTCATTTCTCCAAGGTCCACTCAAACCTGGAGTGGTAGCACCAGTTAGGATATCTTCTATTTGTCAAATAAACCTGTTAAAATTATTCGTATTTGATAGGAATACTTGATGCCATATAACTGTAAATTATTTGTATTAAGAATAGTTAATGGTTACACCTTTGGAATTTGTAAGTTTTAACTTGGTATCCTTCAAACTATCCCCTTTTTATTTTGAATAGAGTTAGTGGGATTTAATCTTACATCTTATTATCTGCTGATACTTTTTCTTACTGATTCCTTACTGTTATCAATCCTAAAACATTTTTCACAAAAGTCATTTTTTAATTTTAATCTCAGTGCTACCAATTCAAAAGACAAATGACTGACAGTTTAGTCTTTCTAGTTTAAATTATTTATTTATATTTAGGGATGGGCTTATTACCTTTGCATAAAAGTTTGACCACATGGCTTCTGGGAAGTATTTTAGTCTTTGAAAACTTAAAAAAAAACAAGAAAGATTAACTCAGAATCACTCAGAACTACCAAATCAAACCTAAGATTAATAAAATTTTAGGAAAAATCAGAACAGTTTTCAGAGAAGTCAAGCCACATCTTCCCAGATTCTGACTATCTGCTGAATCATCAAAGGAGTACATGTAAAAAATCTCAAGGCATTACTATAGGTCATAAATTTCTCAAAGGCATTTGATTCAATACACAGAGGGAAGATGGAGCAAAGACTACTAGCATATGGTCTCCCAAAAGACCATAAAGCTATAATGATGCTTTATAAAAACAGAAAAGCAATGGTTTGTGGCAATTTAGGAATTACCAAAGAACTCCCAACCGGATGTTGACTCGTCGGCTGCCTGATGCAAAATGTATAAGGCTCCACGCATCCATCCGGTTAAAATCAGAAAAAAAGAAAAATAATAAAATGTAAAGTAGCCAATGAGAAGCGGTCGCGCCAAAATTAGAAGGATTTTCGAGTGGCGAATTTGGAGCCGGTGAAGATAGATAAATACTCAGGTTTTCTGTGAACCTCTCTTTTTTCGGGTAGTGACGTCAAACCGACAACACCGTTTTTACTATCTGGTGTTTTGGGCACCACGCTATGTCTTTAGACGTAGCGTTGGTTAGTCCATTCACCAGGTAAATAAAGGAAAGTCTGAAAGAAAAGTGTTTTCGTCTCCTATCTGTTCTTATCTTCCCTTTTTATATTTCTTATGGACCTTCTTTGGGCAAGGCATTGCACCGGCCAAGTCAACGTGGGGTAATGCAAAATAACCAAAATATGGAGTCAGATATCTTACGGCAACACAGCCTTGCCCTTAGCCACGGACTACTATAAAAACTTTAAACCCCACAGGTTCACTCACCTGATGACAACACTGATTCCTTCAACATTGTCACTGGAGTCTTTCAAATAGATTCATTGGCACCATATTTGTTTATAATCTGCCAAGACTATGCACTTAGGATATTCATAGATCTAATAAAAGAAAATGGCTTTACATAAAAAAGTAAGATGTAGACAATATAATACATGAAGACTATGCTGATGATCGAGCGCTTCTTTCAAATGCACCTGCCCAAGCTGAATCCCAACGGCATAGCCTAGAGCAAGCAACAGGAGGCACTGGTCTTCACATGATAGAAATAAAACAGAATTCATGTGTTTTAAATGAGAAAGAGCCATTTCCCCTTTAAGTAACAGGCCTCTAAAATTAGTTGACAAGTTCTCATACCTTGGCAGCAATATCTCATCTATTGAAAGTGATGTCAACA
The DNA here is from genome assembly GCA_963585895.1 of Sepioteuthis lessoniana. NCBI lineage: Eukaryota > Metazoa > Mollusca > Cephalopoda > Myopsida > Loliginidae > Sepioteuthis > Sepioteuthis lessoniana. The sequence goes on along the minus strand of OY757907.1, from coordinate 136,286,955 downwards.
TATGCCTAGCAAAGTCATGGACTGCTATCAACAGGTTGTCAATCATATGAAAGTCTGATCTATTCAATAGAAAAAACAGCAGTGGCTATGTCAGTACTACTGTATAAATACATCACATGGACACTAACAAAATGCATGGAGAAAAAGCTAGATGAGAGCAAAACAAGAATGCTGTTTTGAACAAATCCTGGAAGCAACACCCCACAAAACAGCAGCTATGCGGCCACTTACCTCCCATCTTAAAAACCATCCAAATAAGAAGAACAAGAGACGTGGGACACGGCTGGAGAAGCAAAGATTAACTTATAAGTGATGTTCTTTTATGGATCCCAACACATGGATGTGCCAATGTCGGCTGACCAGCGAGAACTCATTTACATCAGCTCTGTGTGGAAACTGGATGTATCTTGGAGGACCTGCCAGAAGTAATATAGGGAAGGAGGGTGAGGGAGAATCAGAGAAATCTGTGCTGTCAGTGTGACAATGATAATGATGGCATGGACGTATTGTTGTTCACTAAGGATTATTATTAGTTACTTAAAACCATATAACTGTACTTATGCTAAACTGAATTATTTGAAATAAAACTATTTTTACATTTAATTGTGTATTGCCCAGTCAGCAGGGCCTGTAGAATACACCGACTGCACCTCTGCAGAAGAGTAAGACCCCCACCCAACGAGTGTCCTGGATATGACACTAAACAATCTGATGGTGAGGTTCCAATGATGCTGGAGCTTTAGGGAATGCAGAGCACTCCTTCATTGCCATCACTCCCAGGTCCACTGGTAGAGCTCTGTGGGTCAAATAGAACTAAACTGCGTACTTATGCTAAACTGAATTGTTTGAAATATAACTGCTTTGACATTTAACTGTGTGTGGACAAAAACTGTACTTGTACTAAACTGAATTGTTTGAATTAGAACTGATTGACTAAACTGAATAGCTTGAAATAGAAATGTTTTTGACAATTAAACTGTGAACTTATGCTCTTATGCTAAAATGAATTGTTTGAAATAGAACTGTTTTTGTATGCTTAATTGAATTGTTTGAAATGGAACTGTTTTTGACATTGAAACTGTACTTACACTAAACTGAATTATTTGAAATAGAACTGTTTTGACATTCAACTGTGTGTAAACAAAATCTATACTTATACTAAACTGAATTGTTTGAATTAGAACTGTTAGACTAAACTGAATGACTTGAAATAAAATGTTTTTGGCAATTAAACTGTGTACTCATGCTAAACTGAATTGTTTGAAATAGAACTGATTATTTGTATAAAAATGGATTTGGGATTAAATAACCTACAAAGGTTGATATGCTATAAAAAAACCAACCAACCAACCATATAACTGTATGCAAACAAATGACTATTATTTAGCAGAAATAATTATTTAAATCATATAATTATTAGTTATAGATAAGAATAACTGAAACCATACAAGTGTGTACAAATTATTTGTATTAGATAGGAATACTTGATGTCATATAACTATGTAGAAAAAGCTCTTTAGAAACAACTATACAAAATAATTGTAAATATAAATGTACAATGAATGTGATTCCTTGACTTCCTGGGATGAAATAACCCTAGATGAGTTAACATGCCATTGAAATCAATCAATCTATCAACTGTCATTTTTTCATAAGTTGTTTAGATTAAAATGTTAATCCTAGTTGGTTTTATCCTATTTTGGTTTCTCCATTCTACAATTCACTTCATCATCAGAAAATTTCAGTCATTATTCTATGAATTCTTCAGGATAGCATTCTGCTTGTTATTGGTTTTATTTTGGCTAATGAATCCTTCAGACCCCTTCATTCATATAATTCAGCTCATAAAACAGAGTTCCAACCATATAAAAAAAATAAAGAATATATCAGCTGAAACATAATGATAAAATTTAAAAGAGTTAAAATGTTAGTCCAAACTCACAGACAAGAGATCAGGATTTATTTTAAAATTTCAGACTACATTCATCTTTTTTTAGCGCTAGTAAAATCTGAGATATCCAAGTTGCATAAATGTTAACAGAATTCAGGAAGAAATAGCAAGAAAAACAGTATATCGTTTTTCAAATGTGAGCCAAAGAAACAAACAAGAAATCTGAGAACAGGATTGAGAGATGTATGTAGAGATATTTCCTCTGCCTACTTTGGTTAATCTGATTTCTTCAAACACTAGTTTTTGCCTTGATGTATTCCTAGATGCCTACCTTTCTCTGAACTGACTATAGTGTACAAAGCCAGGAAGGGCTGATGTTACAACAGTCAAGCAAGCTGCAGACAAGGAACTCTTTCTTGAAAGGAACCTGAGACAAAGCAAAAGGAAGGTATTTCCTTAGTGTCAGGTGAAAAAAATGACAACAAAACATTGAATGCTACTTACAACTAGACAGCCCTGTTGGTTGGGGCTGTAAAATATGCCAACTGCATCTCTGCAGAGGAGTAACCTTCACCTTCCAATGAGTGTCCTAGGTATGACATTAAATCATCTGATGGTGAGGCTCCTGTCCTAAAGCTCTAAGGAATGTGGAATATTTCTTCATTGCTATTACTTCTAGGTCCACTCTGACCTGGAATGGTGTTACCTGTTAGGATCTTTTCTATGGGTCAAGTAGAAATATCTAATCATTTACTATACTTAAAACCATTTAACAAATGAATAATGTTGAATAGAATTAGTTGTATTTGATAGCAATACTTGAAACCATTTAACCATGATTAAACAAATGAGCTCCTCTTTTTTTAAAAACAATGTTACAAGATATGCATTTACAAATCATGTATATTTGATATATATATATATATATATGTGTGTGTGTGTGTGTGTGTGTGTGTGTGAACAGAATTTGGCATTAAATAACCTCCAAGGGTTGATATGCCATAAAACACAACTAACTTACCAATCTAACAACTAGAACCAAACCATATCATTTCTCAATACATTTATCTATGAAATGAGCAAAAATACAGTTAAAGTGACTTGGTAGCAATGTTTTCCTCTGTGATAACATTATGTTTATAGCTCTGATCTTGGTACTGTAAAGTTTAGGGGTATTTACTGGCAAGGATGAAAGGAATACACCAAAATAAAAATGTAGTGAATACATATTGAGTTTTCTTTTATTTCAGTCAATCTTGAAGTGGTATGAGGTCCTTTATAAATATCAGAGGTTAACTATGAAGAAAGATATAGAAGTTGTGTGTATGAAGGAATTCTCTCTGAGGTAGTAGTAGTAGTAGTAGTAGTAGTAATTGTAGTTCTCTCTATGGTGTAAGCATGATAGTAGTAGCTAATTTAAAAGAGTGAACATTGAAGGAAGTATGAAAGATGATAGTAGTAACACTTATCGGTATTTATATTTTATCCCACACGGGTCATTTATATGTTCTTTCTCTGACACATTGATCCATAATGTGCAGGGAAAAGAAACTAATCAAATGAAGGACAACATAAAAGGGAATACAACAAAAATTGTACGTTTGAAGATAACATGAAATGAACATAAATTTGACAAGTAGAGCACAAAACAAAATATATACAAACAAATATTACAAAAAGACAAGCTCAATAGAAAGAAGCATCTTACATGGTATCACACAATGAATACTGTGAGTGAAATCAATTAAAATATCCAACAATGTGGGAGTGCCATTTACTTCCCTAGTAAGTCACAGAAATGCTGGCTAGATGGTTCTCCTTTTTCTGATGGGTGACAATGTACCACATGGCATCACTCATCAATGACAAGTGAGCAACTGGTCTGGGTACATCGCTCTTTATCTAACCAATGCACTGAGATAGTTGTAGATTTCTGCCTCTCAGAACCAGCTAGCAGATTTGGTCACTTGGCTTAAGAATATGTATTTGTTGATTTGTGAGTTAAATACAGTCGCTACAAGCTTGAAAATTGGTAGAATTGTACTTCCATAATCTTACTGTGTACCAAACAGTGGCTTTTGTACACAAATCAAATGAGTAAAAATGCAGGAATTTAATTGGTTACAATGATAGCAGTTGACCCAAATACCAGATACAAAACTACACGGTGACTCTAAACACAATCCCTCACACGTCCCGCTACACACGCTGCCATATCAACATCCCGCTACGCCATTTCGTCTCCAACACTAACAAGCCTAAACTCCACGAGTCTTGCAGCACCAAAAGAAAACCATATTCAATGCTGCAAATAAAAAGCTTTCTTTGTTGTGTTGTTAAAGAAAAGTTTCGTCATTCATTTGTGTTACCTAAAAAAATATAGTGTTAGAGAAATTAACAATTTCCCGAAACGCTATACAGCAAACACACAAAATTCTGCCATGTTATATCATTTTTGCCTCCCAATATAATATCAAGCTTACTATCCACCATTGTTGCCGCAAAGAAATATATTGAACTGAAAGACGCGGTACTGACTAGACACGAATGGACGAAACCTGAAATGTTCAAGAAGCTGCTCACGGAAAAGCAAATGATTGGCAAACCGTCAGCTTTCCTTCATGAACTGTTGTCGATAGCGAACAATGTTGGAGTTAAAGATGAACTTATTTGTCACAAATTTATTCAGGCACTACCCTCTGAAGTAAGACTGGTTATAGCAGCAGTGAAGAATGCTACATTAATAGAACTGGGTACATTAGCTGACGAAATAATGCCTTTTGCGAAACCCAAAAGAGTATATCACGCAGCAATACCAAACACAACCAGATACACAAGACCTACTGGCGCCATCCCGAGAACGACTTACAACACTGGACCTTTCTATGAGAACCAGAAGCTCCTAATATGCCATGGACACTTACATTACGCAGAAAGGTCCAGAACCTGTAAACTATGGTACAGGTGGCCAAATAAGTCTGGCTGCAAAGTAATACCCTCTTCTAGGACATCTTCACCTATTAGACATGTCATTCACCACAAGCCGGAAAACTACAAGTGCGAATTGCATTAGCAACCGACAAATTGCATCTATTTGAGGTTGCTACTAAAATTGGGCCGAATGACATAAACTTCATGATAGACACGTGTGCCTGTATTACAATCTTGCCACAGAAAATGGCACTTGATCAACATCTAAACCCAACTCCCATTAAGCTATCAGCATCAAACGGAAGGGATATTGAATGTTTGGGCGAAACGGTAGTCATCATTGGTATTCCGGGCCTACGCTGTTCATACACATAAACCGTAGTAGTTGTAGATACTGTCAACCCCCTCCTAGAATCCTGAACTGCAGCGACGGAAAACTCGTTGATGAAATGACGCACCAATTTATTCAAGGAGGACGAGTCACCGCGCAAATTCAAAGTATGACAGTGAATGACCACACCAACCTACCAAAAGTGCATTCTCTCCTCCAAGAATTTCCAAAACTCACCAGACCCAGGACGGAGCAGCCTCTGGTGCCTAACACGAAAGTAACCCACGTCATAGACACCGGAGATAGCGCCCCCACCTATGCTAAAGTTCGAAATACAAATTAGCAAAACGGGAGTTCACAGCACTCCTGCAAGCTGGAATAATTAGACCATCAAAGTCCCCCTGGTCGTCACCTCTACATCTCGTCCCAAAATCAACCCCAGGAAAATGGCGTGTATGTGACGATTCCAAAAACCTTAACCAGTTAACCAAATCAGACATGTACTCAATCAACAGCCTAGGATCCAAGCTCTTCAAGAAGGTGTTCTCAAAGATTGATCTGCTACAGGCCAGATTCCAATGAATAAGGCAGATATTGAAAAGTCCACAGTAATAACACCTTTTGGTCTTTTCAAGTACCTGTTCATGCCATTTGGTCTGTGCAACAGCAGCTCAACATTCCAACGATTCATGGACAACATATATATGGGTGAGAGTTGTATTTTCGTATACATCGATGACATACTTGTTTTCTCCGAATCTAAGAAACAACATCACTGAGAGCCCAAGAAAATTCTTTCCGTTCTCGAAGAGAACAACCTCCAAATCTCTGTCGACAAATACCAATTTTTCAAACACAACATAAACTTCTTGGGCTATAATGTCAGCCCTGAAGGACTTAAGCCAACATCCCAGAAAGTTGAAGACATAAGGAATTTCCCTGAACCCACAGATTCCAAATCACTTCGTCGATTCCTGGGAATGATAAATTTTTACATTTTTTTAAGTTAATTCCACAAGCTGCAGATATGTTACTGTCTCTAATTGAAGCCATCAAACAGAATCCAGCTGCAAAGGTGCTAAAACTAAGCCCGGCTGAAAAGGAAGCATTTGCTGCTGTTAAGGACATTCTCACTAAGGTGTCTGTCTTGACACACCCTGATCCAGATGCTACACAATACCATCTTGTCGCCAATTGTTAAAATTATGTAGTTGGCACAGCACTGCATCAAGTAATAAATGGTGATCCAGTTCCAATTGGTTTCTACTCAAAAAAGTTGTCTGAAAACCAGAGGAAATACTCTACTTTTGACAGAGAACTTTTAGCAGCATACCAGATAAAGAAATTTGAAGGGAGAACAAAAATTCAATATAACGGAATGACACAAAAGCCAAATTTAGTATTTAACTGGGTAATGTTTTTAGGTGGCTTTAGCGTGTAATTTTAAACGGTAAGTTCAAACAGTAAGTTCCACAGCTTTCTACTTATTTGAAAAGATAACACAGACAATAAGTTTTTAAAAAGAAATTTTATACAAAGAAGCACGAAAGAAAGGGATAGAAAAGATAAAGTGTTGCAAATCTTAGTGTAATTTGCAGGAACTTATCTGAGAAAAAGTCCGGGAAACAAAGTTCTTTGAATTTGAGAATTTTTCTTTTCTTTTTAGTTTTTTCGAAATGTTTCAGTTTTCATTTAATTTCGAATCTTCTGTAGAGGAAGGGAAAATTTCGTATTTTGGTTTGGCGCGCAATTTAATTCGACACTTAATTTCACCCAATCAGGATGACCTATCCTATTCACCCCAGATCTTCTTTTCCCGGGTAACAGATTGGTTAAGCTGCCAAACCCACTCTCTTTGGCTGGAGAACGCCGTCCAGTGCAGACGTCACACTGGCCGTTCTTCAATAGCGATACTCTTTAGCTGGACAATGCCGCCCAGTGCCGACGTCTCACTACGGCTCTAGAATAGCAGCAGCAACAGCAGCATGGACACACGAGGGAACCTATCTAATTTATGGATTCCTTGCCAGGAATCCCAGTTGAATATAAATTAGATACATTCAACATGCCTCGCACAGGCACAACTTTATGTCACCCCAAAATTGGCGATGTCAACGCGATGCTATTATTCCGCAAACGACACCTAGCTCTCAATTCACCTCTGGGCCACCTTAATGGAGACAACGCAAACTCTCCACCAGACGCACAAACTACACGGTGACTCTAAAGTTCAATCCCTCACACGTCCGACGACACACGCTGCCATCTCAACCTTCTCAACTTCTCATAACGCCATTTCGTCTCAATACTCACAACCTTTCACGAGTCTTGCAGCACCAAAAGCAAACCCAATATTCCATGGTGCAAAATAAAACTTATTTCTAAAAACACCTTTCGACTATCGCCATCTTACATCTTCATCCTCCTTTTATTTCTCACAACCTAGCGAGGGGAATAACAACACTTAGCGAGGAAACAACTCAACGTAAACACCCATGCACGTTACAACCTATCCTCGTAAACAACAAACTTTACCCCTCGCTCAACAACAAAAACACTGGCTAAAAATTAACGCTAAAATAATCTTCTGTAAAATTATCCTTTCAGCAGAATTCTCGGGTTGAATTTTCTTTCAGTTTTTTAACTTGGTATAATTTCTGTAGTTGACTTTCGTTCAATTTTACTTTTATTTCCTGGGAAGTTTCTTGCCTGTTTGAAATACTTATCGGCTGTTCAAGAAGCGAGTGACGAAACCTTTCTGCTGGCTATTCTTTCCAGTCTTTACAGTTTGGTCCTAGAATTCGTACTTTCATTTGATTTTAGTTTTATTTCTTTGGAAGCTTCTTGTCTGTTTAAAATACTTATCGGCTATTCAAGAAGCAAGCGACAAAACCCATCTGCTGGCTATTTTTTCGTGCCTTTACAGTTTGGTCCCTGAATTCGTACTAAGGGTCCCAATAGTAGTTCTCGACAAATAGTTGGAGGTAGCGTTTTGGTGCCGTGTTGTCTGGGATTACTTCTCTTTTTTCCACTTGGGCTAAATTTAGAGCCACATGTGGTCGGTTTGATTTTTTTCTTTAAAATAAATTTTTATACAGGCAATCCTGCACTAAGTCACAAATTAAGGGCAAAAACGTCACTTTCTTTTCAGACCACAAGCCACTTTCCCTTACTTTCAACAAGAAAGCACCCATGAAATCGAGCAAGCAATAAAGATATTTGTCGATTATAACGTCGATGTTTGTCGATATATTACAGATGTTCTGTACATAAAAGGTGACGAAAATGTTGTCGCTGACTGCTTGTCTCGACCCACGTGCTCCGTGAACATCAACCCCTTTGATCTACCAACGATCAGTGAATCACAAAAAGAGGACGAGGAAATCAATACATGCAGAAGTCAGCTTAAACCCTATGAGATGAAAGGATCATCGACTTCGTGGGACCTCTCTACATCCACTCCTAGACCTTACATACCCGAACCACTACATAGGAGGATCTTCGACATGCTTTACAACATCTCACATCCAGGACCTACCCCAACTGTAAAAATAATAAAATCCAGATACTTCTGGCCAAACATGGAAAGAAGCATACGCGTTTGGGTCAAGGGTTGTCTACAATGCCAACAGCACAAGATCTCCAGACACACTAGAACAGAAACTACACCATTCTCTCAACCCTCTGGAAGATTTGAAACTGTGTATATAGACATCATTAGTCCACTGTTACCCACCACCACTTATGACGATACACATTGTTATAAATAAACGTATGGTTGCAAGGAAAGGAAAAACACAGAGTTGCAAATCAAACAAGAAGACAAGTGAAAAATTTAACAATTATATTAACAAGCAAAAAACAAAAAGGTCAAACAATTGTGTTGGTGAATATAAGAATGTCTGTGAAATTGAGAAGAAAATATTCGTAGTTGAATTGATGGGAACGAGTTAAATTTTGGAAATTTGATGTGCGTTGAATGGTAGTGAAAATACAGAAGTAAAATGTTCCAATATTTGTGTTGGTAGGGGTGAGTCACAGACTTACGCGGCCAACCAAAGTTTATGCCGATAGGGAAGTAGAAAAATCGGCGTTAAAAGGGTAGAATGTAGGTAGGGTGATGATTATCGGGTCATGTGGCTTCCATCAAAGGGCCTTAGTAAGAAATTTCAGACGAGCTGTGTGATGTTGAATACTGCAGGCATCGCAATCGATATTATCCTCTCAAGGTCTCGGAATCGATTCGACCCAAAGGCAACAATAAAATGGTTAACGAAAGTTCAAAAGGAGTTGGTCACTTTTGCACTTTCCTTGACCATTTTATAGTTGCGTTTGGGTCGAATCGGTCCCAAAAAACTTTGATGGGGAAGGTTGCTGATTGAGTCACAGATCGAGGAAGCCAGTTTGAAAGTAAACTGCTCAGAGACCTGTCCACTATAATAGGCTTCCACAGGCACTGCACAACTGCATATTACCCTCAAACCAATGGAATGATTGAAAGGCTACACCGTAACCTGAAAACAGCAATCATGACGAAGAAGCAGAGCTGGTTGGATGCATTACCAATGATATTGCTTGGTATTCTGAATATGCCTAATGACCAAGGTTTCTCCCCAGCTACTGCTGTTACAGGACCCAACTATTACTCCGAAAACCAATCATAGACCAGGAGTATCCTGACCTGACCAGAGATGATATTAAAAAATTGCCAAGGAGATGCAAGACTTGGATATAATGCTCCTTTCAGAAGGACAGTTACATACAACCCAGAAATTTTATATACCCAAAGATCTTAAAATATCAACACATGTAAGGCTGCAAACGGACAGACTTCGGAAACCCTTGGAAGCTCCATATTCAGGGCCATACAAAATCATAAGAAGAGAAAGCAAACATTTCGTCATAGAGACATTGACTAGTGATGAGCAAACAGTTTCAATTTTGAGAATGAAACCAGCAATACTCACTCATGCTCACGACAAAAATAAAACTCCCAAACAGCCTAACTGATAACAAGAAAGACCTACCCTCTACAACATCTGAAATACAGCAAGATACACCACAAGAACCAATTATCACACAGTCAGGTAGACGTGTTCATTTTTCCAGACATAACAATTACTTTTACAACACATAGAAATCTGAAAACATATATACAATATAACCACAAAAAAAACGTTTATACTTTCATACACTCCTCACAAAAGATTCATTTCTCTAATCCATCTTTACTGTAGTTCCCCTACTTGGGCGGGGATGTATTGTGGGAATTAATAAAGACAAATAAAACAAAAATAAAACAAAATTGAATTAATTGTATATAAAAAATAAAGTAACTAAAAGAACACAAAAAGTAAGACTTCCAGAGTGCCTCAGACCAGAAGAACCCTTGGGCATGCACAAAAAAAGAAGCCCAAAATCCTGGTGCCAAAAAGGACTCTTGGCGTTTTTTCTTTCAACTCCCAAGACTTTGAAGAAGACACACCTTAACTGGCTCAGGAGAATATCTCCCTTCCAAGAAATAGTGTGAGTCAACAAAATAAAAACCTTAATCCGAAGTTACCCTTATCTTTGTTCCTTTTGCTTCTCTTCCTAAATTCCCTTTCAGCTAACCAACCAACAAGAAGGAAGAACCAACATACCAACAAATCTCCATAGGTTTAGTTCTTGAATTTCTTGTATCTTATTGGCAGTTCTTGGGTCTAGTTTTTGTATTTCTTATATCACAGGCAGCTTTTGGGTCTAATTCTTGCATTTTCTTGTATCTTATTGTCAGTTTTTGGGGTCTAGTTCTTTCATTTCTTGTATGTTATAGGCAGTCCTTGGATCTAGTTTAGCTGTTTTTTGTATCTTATGTGCAGTTTTGGGTCTAATTCTTGAATTTCTAATATCTTATAGATAGTTCTTGGTTCTAGTTCTGGTATATCTTGTATCTTAAATTCAGTTATTGCATCAAGTTCTTTTATTTTTTATATCTTATAGACAGTTCTTGATATTTCTTGTATCATATAGGCAGTTTTGGGGTCTATCTCTTGTATTTCTCAAATCTTATAGTCAGTTCTTGAGTCTAGTTCTTGAATTTCTTGTATCTTATTGACAGATCTTGGGTTAACTTCCCAGGTAAATGAACTTATGCTCTATATGATTTTAAAATTTACTATATTTTCTAGTAAGATGTTTAAAATATAAATGACTTTTCACAGTTAATTAGGAGCTCAGATCACAGAGTTGGCCATTTCATAGACTTATTTTAGCAAATCATTAAAAAGTCAATGTAAAGAACATCGAAAAGGTATAATTTGAAGTGATATTATGAAGCTTGATATGGAAAGAAAAACATACTGAAATTTGTGAATAGGAGTAGAAACTCAGAAGATACTAACATTGATTGAAAAATCCAAAAGATTTGTGACTGATACAAAGATGTTTTTCACAGAAAAACTCTTCTATACAATCTCATTGCAAAAATTAGACCTCCTTATGAGAAAAATATCACCAAAACTTGTGGGGATAATATTCCAGACAATTATAATAAGGTATCTCTTAGAGAAAAACAAACTCAAATTAGACTCTAAGAACACCAGAAGGTTTGAATTAAAAAAATAAAGTTTCTGTAAGAATCTCTCACACCCAGACACACGTCTATCTGTGGTAAGGAATCTCTTCCTAAGAGATTAATTTTGTATCTGAAGTCAAAAAGTTGAAAAAAACATTGGATGAAATGTGTTGCTAAAATGATCAGAAGTAAAAATTGTTTAAAGGACAATTTTATTGTGTAATTTGAAAGATATAAAAATCACAGAAGATAATACTGAAGTTGCAACAATATCAATTGATCTTATTTAATAAAGAAATAAACTGGTTCTAGGTTTCAAAGATAAGAATCTTCTATATTTTGTGGATGTAATAATGAAATTTAAACAGAAGAGAGTAGTAAATGTTTCTTCTTGGCAAAATATCCACCATAATTGGTATTTCGATTCAAGTGTTGTGTATGTGTATATGATGCTTCTTTTTGTTTTTGGTTTTTTTATAAACCTGAACAATAATTAATTATGCATTTTGGATATGCAATTTGTTTTCTGCATAAACAATTAAGACATATCATTTATTTTTTGTAAAGAATATAGTTTTTGCTGCTTAATTTGGTAAATATTCTGAAATTCTCTCTATCAGTCATATATATCTCAATATATTATATTATGACAGCATAAATGATTATCTCTCTATATATCTATCTACATGTATGTATGTATGTATGTATGCACTATGGAGTTATGCATTCTGGGCATGCAAATCATTTTCTGTGGAAATGATTAAGACAAGTTATTCATTTATTTTGTAATAGGATGAAAAGAAATACGCAGAAGGCTTTGCCATTTAATCATTGCCCACTCTTACATTACTGATTACAATTAAGAAAATCATTAATATAAATCAAAAGAAAATAACTTTAAACTTAATTATAGTGCAATATGACCAATACAAAAATTTACCACTGCTACGACTATAGCTGTATTTTATTTTGTCTTGCTTTGTTTTCTAGTGGTGGTGATAGTGGTGGGAGGGTCATTTCAGTCTAAAAATATTGTCAACATATTTTTTAGAAAGAATTTAAATAATTCTTTTTTCTAAGTGACATCATTCCATTATGGATGCTCTGACAGAGTTGATAGCTGAAAGTGAGATGCTGTTAAAAGCTTATTGATAGATACAATTGCATAATCATTACAAAGAAAACAGTTTTTTGGGTTTGTTTTTATCTATAGCCTTTGTTTTAGTAATGGAGATACTCACCCTATTTAAATTTAGAAAATTTAACTAATACAAAAATGACTTTTTAAAAGAATTAGCTTGATATTAGTCAACAGGTTATTATTTACCTTTACTGTTTTTCTAAAATGAAAATGGCATCTTGTGGAGCAGAAGTGTTGCTCTTCACTCTTCAGTCAGAATATAGTTTCTTAGAGTTGATATTAGGTTGATGCAATAGTTTCCAGCATTTTTTAAAAACCTTTTATTTATATAAATTCATAGCCTCATTATTCAGCCATGAAAACATTTTTCCTGGTTTTCTATGATGATAAACCAACTTTCAGGTAAGTTGTATATTCCATCATATTAGGTCAATCCAAAAGTCCCCCGCAAATTTTGACAGCATCCTTTATTCATATAAATTTAAAACATCATTTTTCAGTACTTTCCCTGGCTTTCTATGATCATAAACCAAGTTTCAGCTAAACTGTATATATCAGCACAGAAGAAAAATTCCAGATTTAATTCAATAAATTCACTGAAGAATTTTTTAATATCTTGAAATTGTTGGAACTGATTACCAATGAGTGTTGCATGGAATGAAACAAGTGACAGTCTGAAGATGACACTGCATGTGAAAGAACCTCTTTTTCTAGTTCTATGATTATTTGCTGTGTTACAGTTGCAGCAAAAGGAAAGGCATTGTCATGCAGCAAAAGGAAAGGCATTGTCATGCAGCAAAATCACTGGTTCATTTTCTTGTCTAGAAAAGTATCAAACCTTATTCAAATGAACCAATTATTCTTTGTAGTGTTGTGCAGTCTAGACACCAGCAATTCTAAATAAATTTCTTTTGAATCCCATTAAACACAGGAATTGTTTTCCCTCATAAATTCCTTGAGATTATTATGTTGAGGTATGTCTTGAATCTAGTCATGATATTTTTCATTTCAGAATCTTGTAATAAATCTATATTTCATTACTATACACCAAATTTAAATAACTTTTCTCTGTGTCAAGCAAGAAGAAAAAGACAAGTGTTTAAACGCTGGAAAAAACTTCTTCTATTGATTCATGTGGAACACATTTTCCTAGATTCTGAATTTTGCTTAGGACTTGTGAATGACATACTACAGTTAACTGATTGATTGATTGATTGATTGATTGATTTTAATGGCATGTCAACCTGTTTGGGGTTATTTTATGCCAAAAGGTTAAATGAATCATAGTTACATGATATCAAATATTTCTAATAGTTTGCAAATAGATTTATTTGATCCATAGAAGATACTCTTATAGGTACTCTGAGTCAGAGTGAACCTGGAAGTAATAGCCATGAAGGGGTACTCCACCCTCCCCAGATTTCTAGAAATGGAGCCTCACCATCAGATACAATTTAGCATCATACCCTCCAGCTATTGTCCAGTAAAAGTCTTTCCAGTTCATCAGTTTTCAAGTACTGACATCTTTTAGAGCATTTTTGAGATCAAAATATTTTTAATACCTTTAAAATCATTCCCTACATATTCTTGTACCTACTGCACAATTTCCATTAACCTCAGAGTCCCATTTCTTCACACCTGCAGCACTTTTTCAACATAAAGAGTAAACAGCATTGAATATTTGTTTTATATTGTTATGATCCTCACAAAAATAAAATAAAATTATTACATTTCTGCTTACAATTCCCAAAGGCTATGTATTAACAAGCAATAAAAAGCTGATTCAGAAATCCTTTTAAGATTTTCCCATATTTCACTCCCTATCAAATCTTATTATGAGTCATGACCTTTTCATTATGTCCAGTTCATGGGCTATTTGTACATAGAAGCTCCATTCTTAATGCTACAATGATTCTATATATACCAAAGCTCATGCAGCAAAACAACCCGATCTAAATATTCAAACAAGTGCCATGTAGAGACCCATCAGGCAATAGCGCTGTCTTCACTGACAAGTGCAATCTGCATTGAGCCTTCCCTCAAACTGTCCTACCCACATAAATTACATATCACATAAGAAACCCACACAATGGTCTTATCCATGCCACATATTGACCCCTTCTAACAGTCATATCTATGTTACTCATGTGCAGCATATTAATTTCCTCATGGTTCTTTCTGTACTGACACTCATAATCACATTGAACCTCCATTACAGTTCTATCCATAACCAACCCTACAAAGAATGCTCAGCCATTATTCAAAGCACTGGTGTGACAATCTGGTCACTTTCTTCATTTTCCTCCTTGATGAAAGTGCACCATGCCTTTGTAATTATGACTGACCCTGATGAATTATCTTCTTAATATGGCCCCCTACCTCCCATCACGAAAACTATCACAGTTAGACAAACCAGACATGCAGGACACTGCTGGAGAAGTAGGGATGAACTCATAAGCAACATACTCCTGTGGACACCTTCATATGGATGAGCAAAGGTAGGACGACCGGCGAGAACCTATACACAACAGCTCTGTGCCAATACAGGATGTAGCCTTGAAGACCTCCTGGGAGCAATGGACGATAGAGACAGGTGTTGAGAGAGGGTCAGGGAGATCCATGCTGGCAGCACGATATGATGATGATGAAGCTTGTTTGAAATCAGTTTTCTTTTTCTTAAACTGATTACCTAACTAAAGCTAAAGAATGTGGTCCACGCTACTGTTAACCTATATTGGAAGAGAGACAAGAGAGCTTCATGCCTTTTGTAAGGACATTTGCATGAAGTGTAATACAAACAGCCTTGTTCAGGTTTTCAACTTGATTTGCTAATTCCATTTTTTATGAAGATAACTGATACACTAAGCACATCTCTTTTGGTTTGGTTTCTTTGTTTAATGGCATATCAACCTTTGTAGGTTATTTAATGCCAAAGCTATTCTCCTAGAAGAACAGTCACATCTCTTTTGTGTCTGCATTTATTAATATATGCGTGAGTGAATATGAATGTGTGTCTACATTTATGAATATATGCCTGAGTGAATATGAATGTGTGTATGTTTTTATGTACACATTTGTATTTTTGTTCATGTATATTTAGGAATGTGTTTGCTCTTGTAAGTATTTATGAATACATGCATGTTTGCATATGTGTATGGCTAGTGTGTAGAGTGTTTGCCAATGGTCCAGAAGACCAAGGTTCAATCCCAGGTCGGGTCATACCAAAGACTTTAAAAATGGTACTTGATACCTCCTTGCTTAACACTCAGCATTATAAAGTGCATATCAAGGGTAAAGTGGAGCAATCCAGGGAATGGAGTAGTGCCCTCCCCTACACCTCGGTGTAGTAGCTATAGAAAAGGGAGCCTTCTGGTCACCCTCGACTATGGTCGCCAACTTACAACTATTGTTATGTTTTGACCTTCGACCCGGCCCAAAGAAATGCTATTCCAAGGTGATGCACCGGAAGGAAGTGACACATTCCAATGGCAGTTTGGAGAGGAAATTACGTGGGCAGAAATTGGCTGATGAAATGGGACAAGGTAATTCCCATGGTACACTACAGAGTGATACACCGGATGAGAGTGACCTCTGAACTGCATGACAGTTATTCCCGCTTGATGACGATTAAACATTCAATTTCAAAGATCGAGTTGGCATCGAACGATTATATAATTCAGTTGAGTTCAACGCCCAGGGGGGCAGTTGAGTTGAAGATCAAACGGAGTTATAGACGAAATGTGGTAGGGAAAGCCACATCAGGCCGAAGGGGCCTTTGGGCCCTGATGAGTGGGCCCTAGGCCTCCGGTTGAGCAGCACTAAGGAACGAGAAAGACACAACGTGACGGTCATAACAGTGGGGTCAAAATATTGCAGTTATGTTCGATCTCCAGCTCCCTCTCACATGCAACCCTTGAACAACCCTTTCGAACACTTGCAATAAAGTGAGAGGTAAAATATTTTTAAAGACGTCTTCCTGCGTCTTCCTTCCTGCATCGTTTATTCCTGCATCTGTCTTTGTCACTGCGTCGTAATTATGGTGTCGTTATGATGCTGCATGAACATGTATATGAGAATATAACACTATATGTTGATGTGTTTACTGTATGTGTCAAATGGGCTATATGCTTCCATGTGTGTATATGCATATGTGTTTATGAATGTGTGTATATGTTTTGTATGTGTATTTATGGCATTATATGCTTCTAGATTTGTATTTTCATATGGGCCTATGCATATCTATACAACAGTATGTGATTTGGTCACTTGATACAGACCAGTTATGTTGAGCATAACATATAAATAAAGCTATAAACAAATCATTATGTAAGAGTATAAATAAACACTAGTAAATGATAAATTGATTTCTATCAAAATACAGGAATCAATCCAGAAAGGATTATTGTGGTCTAATGTTACCACTGCTGTTTACAAATAAGCTGAAAGATGAATTTCTAGTTTATTTTTAACTTGCTGTTGTTTTTTACTTGCCGTTGTTTTTTACCTACTGTTGTATTCTTGGCTTTAAATCATATTTACCAACACAGATATTTTATTGTCTCTTATAAAATAACTTCCCACCTTTCTGTTGATGGTAAAGTGTTCTTCAAAACCAAATACCCAAAATGACAAAGTAGAATTATATACGCATAAAAAAATCTTGTTTTGAAAGAACAAAAAATAGAAAATAGTGCCAATGCAAAGAATTAGTACCAATTAAATCAAGGAATTAGTGTATGTTCCAAAAGAAAATTTTATAAGTATGGCAATATTCATAATGGCTCGTACAGTCTTGTCTACAAAACAGCTAAACCCCATATTGAGTATATTCTTTAAAGGGAAGATTAGTCAGCTCCATATTTTGTCCAAAACTGTACAAGCCATTGGTCAGTTCCACGAAGAAGAAAAAGAAGGGAAAACAAATTTCAGAATACACACACATGCAGCTGTCTTTATTGATGAAAATTTCTTCTAGTTTATCTTGGTCTGTGGCATTGAGAAACACTTTGCAATATGGACTTCGGGGCACTGATCCTTCACTTATGATATGGACAGCAGATGAAAACTTGGTCAGTTTCCTTTCTTGTACTGTACTGCTTTTTCATTCCTGGTGACCTGCTGCTGCTTATTACCCAAGGCTAAAACTTCCTTTCTGAGCTATAACATCCCCCTCTTGCAACTGGTCTATCTCTTGATTGCTTTCTTGAGTATATGTAGTATGGGCTTCTATAAAAGAAAACCATTTTTCCCACACAGACGATCTAGACCCAAAATACCTTTAAAAAGATATCCTTTTCTACTGACTGTAATATTTTGACCTTCGACCCGGCCCAAAAATACTATTCCAAGGTGATACACCGGAAGGAAGTGACACATTCCAATGGCCAGTAATCAAAAGAGATCGCGTGGGCGGATTAAGGCTTATGATATGGGACAAGGTGAAGGTCCCATTGTGCCACTAACAGTGATGCACCGGAAGAGAGTAACCTCTGAACTGCATGACAGTTATTTCCGCTTGATGACGATTAAACATCCGATTCAAAGATCCAGTAGGCGATCGTGTGGGCGTTGAGTTATTATTTAACACAGTTGAGTTTGGGTCCCAGAGCAGTTGCCAGTAGACTTCCAGACAGTAGAGACCAGATGTGGTAGGGAAGGCCACACCAGACCGAGGGGACCCTCGGAAAAGCCCCGATGGAGTGGACCCCAAGACCTCTGGTTGAGCATCTAAGAGAACAAGAAAGATACAACGTGACGGTCATAACAGTGGGGTCAAAATATGAAGTTTATGTTCGGTCTCCAGCACCCTCTCACATGCAAACCTTGAACAACCCTTTCGACCCCTTGCAATAAAGTGAGAGGTGAATATTTTTCTAAAGAAGTCTTCTTGCGTCTTCCTTCATGCGTCCTTCCTTCCTGCGTCCTTTATTCGTGCGTCTGTCATTTATCATGCGTCTGTTATCATTGCGTCGGTATGTATCCAGTATATATATGTATGCAACACTGACCTCAGACAATACAAGCACCAAAGACTTGAATATATTATGGATATTAAAAACTAATCCTAACATCCCCATCAAGAAATCCTTCTTTATTTTATTATCAATCAAAATCTGCCAACCTCCTGAACTTTCTTAGATATCTTTTTGATATTACTATACATACGCAGCTATGTACATACATACATATGATATACACTACCTATGCCCACACATGCCTGTATAGATACACTCATACCCACATGTACACACATACATATATGTTAAATCTATATGTATACATACTCATATAAACATACTAGCACTTACACACATATGCATTATTGCACCTAAATATGTGCACCAAGGGACATAAATGCTGATAGTGTCACATCCTTTAAAGAGTAAGAGACTTGTCAGTTTTTGTTTTTAATACATCCTTATTAGAAAGACTACAAGAGAAAATTGCAGATCTAATAAATTTGCTCGTATGAAGTCCACCTAATTTTAATGTTTGGTTTGGTTTCTTTGTTTAAGGTATATCAACCTTTGTGAGTTATCTAATGCCAAAGCCATCCTTATAAAAGAAGCAGCAGTGATACTATTTGTTGTATAGTGGATCATACCATGTGACTTCTGGCATCGTGGAAGTATAAAAGACGCTGTATCTCAGAAGCAGAGAGATAGCTCTGAAAGATCTCGGTCAGTAGTAAGACCAACTTTGGACATAACACCAACAGTGTGAGACTTATAGTACTAGTCGGACTGTACCACTTGAGTTAATAAATAATTAACTCTATTCACTGTGTATCTTTTCTTTACCACGATACAACACTATTTAACTCATAGTTAGGGAATAAGGGGGTTCATACCTTTCCTATGGTTACTTGTCTGAAAGTGAATGTAATAGCATGACTGGATTTTGAACTCACTTACTATGAAGTTGCAGTCCAACATAGAGGGATAAGAGGGTTCATGCCTTTCCCAAGGGTATTAGTCTGAAAGTGAATGTAATAGCATGACTGGAGTTTGAACTCACTTACTATGATGTTGCAGTCCAACATAGAGGGATAAGAGGGTTCATGCCTTTCCCAAGGGCATTAGTCTGAAAGCGAATGTAATAGCATGACTGGAGTTTGAACTCACTTACTTTATGGCTACAGTCCAGCACTTTAGCCATTGTGCCTCTCTAACTTGATATTCTTGAATTGTTTAAAAAGAGAAGCATCTACTTTTAATATCTCTGTATTTGGTAATCACAATGATTACTAACTCTAAAAGCAGAAATTGGATTTAGCTTAATCTGGCACAAGATCATAATAGTAGGGCACAAGATCATAATAGTAGGGCACAAAAAACTCATTCATTAGCATTGGTTTATTTGTCTGAGTTATTAACTATCACATAACACTGAATGATCAACCAATTTTAACAGTAACTACAATGTATCTTTCAAACTTTGCCATAATTATCATCAAGATTCATTTAAATGAAAACTTAATATGAAGAAGCAAAATAACCAATCCAAGCAATGGTAAAATTTTGACTCATCATTTAACAGTATTGTTGCTGTTGGTAGATTATATATTGTAGAATAAAATGGACTCTTTATTCTTGGGGGGAAACCAACCTAGAAGAAGGAAAACTCTAGAGCTGGTATCCTGGTATTATTTTCAATTGTATTCTAGTAACTCTTGTAACAAGACTGGTGCCAATTGATAATAACTCTTACCTTTCTCTTTGACATTGTTTGCTCCTGTCATCTCAGCAAGCATCCATCGCTATGTGAACTATTTTGATATCCAAGTCCTGATGATGGTTACTGAAACCAAAACGTTAATGTCGACATTATATCATAATATATTCACCTATTTGGATTATGTTTTTTCTGCTACCTTCACACTGTTCTGTGTCTGACACTAAACTGCATTCAGTGCAGAGGTTTCAGTTCTGGAGATCTAGGGAGTGTGGAGTACCTCTTCATTGCCGTTAGTTCCTGGTCCAATCCCAAAGTGATAGTAGCTGTTAAGGTCCTATCTATGGGTCAAATAGATCCTTTGAAAAATTATTCATATTCAATAGAACTGTGGGGAAAAAATCTCTTCAGGAATAACTATACAAAAAATGTAAATATGAATGTACAATGAATACAATTCCTTAACCCCTCGCCATAAAATAACCCTTGATGTGTTTACATGCTGTTAAAATCAATCAATCAATCAATCAATCACTTCCCTTGGATAATATTGGGGGCATGAAGAGGGAAGACTTGCAGCATAAGAAACTGCAAGTCTTCCATAGAACCTTGACCAGGCCTTCACCCAGAATCATGGTTTCATGAGACTAATGGAGACAACCCCCACACACACACACACACAAATATCGCCAAACATAAATATGCATTTTCTTAAGATTGTTTACATAAACTTCTTCGTCGCAAGAGGAAGGCATTCAATCTGCTTATGATAGTATCTGGTAAATAATCATTCACTCACAAAAAATGTCAATGTTCCTTTTGTCATTACTTGCAATCTGATCTTGTTTTGAAAAAAAAATACTAGGATTTTTACTGTCACCCACTTAATATTCTCAACAGTCAAAAATAGAATATAACAAATAATATCTTGCCAATATTTTTGCTTGATAAGTAGCAAAAGGAAATGACCCCTTGACTAGTTTTAAAGTGAGACTCTTCTTCTTCAATGTGAGTTGTAATAAGCTTTCTAAAATAAGTATGTAAACACAGGTTTCTCAAGGGAATTTTATTTGAACATTGAATAAAAAAAAGATAAGAATAATTAACTGGCAACTGTAAATTCTTGAAACCTTATAAGTTTAATGATTTGACAATGACAGACATTGTTACATGAAACAAAACATCAGTAGCAAGTAAGTTTATTTTTAGGAATCCACTTTGTTACGCCAATTTCAACATTATTCTTACTTTATTAATGTTATTTTGATAGATGTTGAGATACAAGTGTAATATGAAAACCATTAATTGCTCAATCTGTTAACAAATACGACTAACTTGGAGCATGTTTTCCAGATTTTCAGTTGTTCCTAACACACAAATAGAATACTTTGAATAACATAACACTTCCATGGAATCATCAAGAATATCTAAGAAGTAGCTATGTCTTAACCTGACAGGTGGAAAACATTAATGCAAATTACTTATGTTTACATGACCAGAACTATTCAGTATATTGCATTCTATAAGCCTAATTAATAGAGATGGATTAGATTTAAAATTGGTTACAATTAATTATTGTAGATTTGGAAACAATGATATTAAAGTAGCCTGCTTTGTAGCTAGAATGATAATGTATTTTCCATTAATACTAAAGATTTGTATTCAAGTCCAGTTAAAAAAGCAAAATTTTCTATTCTGATTTTCAAGACGGGAACTTTGATGTTTAGTATAACATAAAATTCATATTTCATTTTCCAATTTAGCCTCGACTTTTACTAAGCATTGTAATTTTGAAACATTTAAGATGGAGACAATATGGAAAAATTCTTATTTCACTCTGAAAATTCTTGTAAAGCTGATAAATTTATCAAAATAAAAGCAACCATGAAACTTAAACGTTTCAGTCTCTGATGTTGATACCACAGTGGAAAAATTTCCAAAATAAAAATAATAATTTATAAAACTCAATGAATTACAAAAACCCCTCAAATTTCTAATTCCTTGTTAAATAAAAAAAATTCTGATTTATCAAAATAAAATAGATTAAAATTATCAGAGAAAAATTATTTCTCCTAAGATTTCATACATTTATTTCATTTTGATAGCATGTCAAAAATGTCCTTCCAAAATAATTTTTCATTCAAGGTGCCAATAAATTTAACAAAGGCTCATTCAATTTAATCCTAATGTTATTGTCTCAAAAGAAATTAGTTCATCATTGGATAACACTGGGCAACAATTTTTTACTTTTTGAATGTTGTCTAGATTTCTACAACTGATTTAGGGTATTTTTGCACTTCTGAATCAGGAAATGGCATCCGTTTCTCTCCATCAGGTCAGGGTTTTTTTACGAGGTTGATTTGAAAAAATCAGATCTTTTGACAAAAGCGATTACATTTTTGTGGCATTATCAGCTGATTTTTGTCAACACATATCATCCTAAATATGTTTTTAAAAGAAAAAAATGTTTTGCCAACAACATATATTGATTACCTGATAGTAACATCGATTACTGTAAACTGAATGGTGAGCATTGATAAAGGTAAGTACACGTAAATTGCATGTTGCTTCACCATTGTTCAAACTTCTGGGCTTGAACTTCCATTTCTTCGAACTCCTGGAATGCTCAGTGGCAGAGAGGTCTCTCTTCAGATTCCAACAGTAGTCAGTCTGATACCTGGTCTCTATCTCTTTCAGGTCCTGATGGAATCTCTCCCCCTGCTCGTCACTCATTGAACCCAGGTTCTCAGGAAACCAGTCCATATGTGAAAATAGGTAGTCCATCTTGACGCTCATGTTGCAGCCCAGGTTTCTGAAAGCAGTCAGCATGTTGTTGACAAGTTCTATGTAGTTTCTGGCCTTATTGTTACCAAGAAAGTTCTTCACTACCAGAGCAAATCCCTTCCACACTTTCAGTTCCACTTTGTTCATTGAGTTTTCAAACTCTAGATCTCTGATGAGCTGCCGAATCTGAGGACCATCAAAGATGCCAGCTTTCAACTTCTCCATGATCAATCCTGGAAAACCCTGGCACAAGTAAGTGAAACAGTTACCATCCATGTCCAGAGCCTTAGTGAACTGCTTGATTAAGCCGAGCTTGATGTGCAGCAGTGGCAAGAGTATTCTGTCTCTGTCCACCAGAGGGTCGTTGATGACTTTCCTTTCTTTGCAAGGCACCAATTCCTCCCGCAAAGGCTAGTCCTTCTTCATGTAGTGGTGAGCACGGTCCCTACTATCCCACATACACAGAAGACATGGTTTTATGACTTCAAACTGATCACTTTTCGACATAATTACCCAGAACTATCGAATCTGAATACTTCTTGTCATTAAAATAATCATTTCCAATCAAAACAATTATTCGAAATGGCATTTTACCCCTACAAACTTCTTCTAAAATGCTCCACACATGCGTACAAGTGAACAAAAATGTAAAAAACGACATGTGGCCATAGCTCAAAAACTTGACCTGATTGAGCAAAACCAATGTAATTTTGGGATTCAGTGCATCAGATTCATCCTAAATCAGCTAAAAAAATGCAGACAACAAATTTGGTGTAAACCAGTGTAATCATAGTAAAGAGGCTGGATGAACAGACAGGATAAAATAAAGCCTCCAGTTTCAACCAATTCAATTTAGTAATATTTTTTTTATAATATGAAGCATGGCATTAATATGAAGAAAAATTACACCTCTTTATTTACCAAACTCAGCAGTGTATATTTCAATTCTGATTACATAAATGGAAAAGCTGGAAGCAGAAACAACAATGATGAATAAGCTCTTTGAAAGATTAAGACTCAATATTCCTTTTTTACTTCATACCTTAGATGGTAAAAGCTGCTCATACAGTGAAACAGACTTCTGCTAAAGAAAAAAAAGATGTGAATTTGAATCTCATCAAATATTCACCTTTTGTTTAGAATGGATGTTGATGATCATTATCATGTCGTGCTATCAGCACAGATATTCCTGACTGTCTCTTGCCACACCTCCCTATCATCCATTGCTTTCAGCAGATCCTCAGGGCTACATTCCGTATCGGCACAAAGCTGCTGTATGTAGGTTCGAATTGGACGTCCTACCTTTTCTCATCCATGTGCAGGGGTCCACAGGAGTACATCACTCATGAGCTCATCCCTACTTCTCCAGCAGTGTCCCATGTGTCTGGTTCGTCTAATTTTGATAGTTTTCATGATGGGTGGTAGGTGGCCATATAGCTGCTGCTTTGTGGGTTGTTGTCTCCAGGACTTGTTCAATATTGCTTGCAGCATTCTTGTGTAATTGCCATCAAGTTTTTTCTCCTTACATTTAGTTAGCATCCATGTGCTGCATCCATAGAGCAGTATCGTCACAATCGCTAATTGGAAGAAACTACGCTTAATTTTATCGGTCAGGTCTGATTCCATATGGCCGATAGTCTATCAATAGCTGTCCATGCCTTTGCTAGTCTCATGTCGATGTCTATCTCGGTTGATGAGTCACTGCTCCCTGGGTAGGTGAACTTGTCCACTAGTTTCAGAGTGCTACCATTTAGTGTGGAGATGTTGCCTGTTTGATTAAAGCACATATATTCTGTCTTGTGTGTGTTGACATGGAGGCTGATGCCTGCAGCGGCTCATTTCAGACTATGTAGCAGGGTTTCAGCTTGGGCAGGTGCAATTGCCAGAAGTGCTATATCATCGGCGTAGTCAGCTTTGGTAGTTGTTTTTGCGGGGTACCTTCTGCTTCTTTCTTTTGTTAGCTTGAAACTGTTTTCTTTGATTTTATCGATAGATGTTCTAAGTATGTAGTCTAGACAGATGATAAATAGGTATGGAGCTAGTGTGTCTCCTTGTAGTACTCCTGCTACTATATCGAAGTAGTCTGTGTCTCCATCTGGAGAACAGACTTTTACTTTGGTGTTTCTATAGAGCATCATTATGGCTGCAACAGTGCTCTATCTTTCCTCTGTGAATGGAGTCAAAGGCCTTAGTAAAGTCAACAAATAATATTGTTGCCTGAAGGTTTTTTGAGCATACAACTACAAGAATTTGACGGATCTATTGACGTAGATCTATTTCTCCAGAAGCCATTAAACAAGTCAAATATGAGTATATATAAGTAGTATCCATAAGTTAGGAGAGCAAAGCTGTAGACTCAATTGTCCTTCATCATTGTCAGGTGTTGGTTATGCTAAGTATTTCAATGGTCACAAAGACAAGATACTGTCACCAATGGCTCTTGATACTATGACTACACATTTATAAAACCATATATATTGAGAGAGGGAGAGATAGATAGATAGATATATGGATAGATATAAGAATGAATATTTAATTTAAATGTTTATATATATATATATATTTCTTTAAGAAAAAACAAAAACCGGTCACATCAGGATTATAAATTTATTTCTATCCTGTTATGGGTTTTTGATATAAATCAAAAACAATTTTGATATAAATCAAAAACAGCAAAAAAAAAAAAAAATTTATATCAAAAACCCATAACAGGATGGAAATAAATTTATAATCCTAATGCGACCAGTTTTTGTTTTTTCTTAAAGAAGTTATTGCTCTGTAATGTCAGTTACATTGAGCTCTTTACCAGGAAAATTTAAATGTTCACTGTTGAATGTTTTTTTTGTCCTGATGGAATTACCCCCAACTCCGGTTTAACTGGACCGAATAATACTTATATACATATATATATATTCATATATTTTGATATATATATATATATATATATATATATTTTGATATAAAAACAGATAACAGGATGGAAATAAATTTATAATCCTAAAGTGACTGGTTTGTATTTTTTCTTAATGAAAATATATATTTTGATATATATATATAAGAGGTTTATGGTTCTTACTAGCTCACTTGGTGAGTTAATGGAGGACCAAATGTTGCAGTATTGTTAAATAGTGCTCAATATCAATGATAGAGCATATATATATTTTTCACAGTTGAAAAAGTTCTGTCAATAAAAAGAACGAAATATTCTGAACTGAATCCATTGTCTGTTTTTAGTATATTCATGTTTCCATTTATTTTTCATCATCTTTTCAGATCTACCAAAAATAACTACCTTTTCTCCATATATATATATATATATATATATATACGTGGATCATTAAATAAGTTTCCAGATTTTTTTCGTATGGGCTCTTTTACTGATAGTACACACATGAAACTCTACTCCCCTTCGAAGTCATCTCCTCCAACTGCAATGCACTTGTTCTATCATTCCAACAACTTCTGGATGGCCCCATGGAAGCCCTCATGTATGAGCATGTCAATGACCTTCATCACAGCCTCTTTCATCTCCGTAATTGTCTCATAACAACAGCCTCTAAGCTTAGGGAATAACCAAAAGTCACATGGAGTAAGGTCTGGACTATAGGGAGGCTGAGGAACTGTCTCGATGCCCATCTTGGTCAAATAGTCTGTGACAAGGATGGAGTTGTGGACTGGGGTATTGTCCTGGTGGAAATGCCACTGACCCAATTTGATTCTTCGGACAGAATCTCTTCCTGAACTCCCTTAAAACCTCAACATAGTAACCCTAACCCTCACCCTTTGGCCTATCAACTCTGGTGTATTGACTTCCTTACTCCTCCCACACCTCTCATCATCCCTCACAGACTCCATGCCTTCCTTGAATCTCTTATACCACTCAAAAACTGATGCTCGATTTATGCAAGATGCTCCAAAATCAGTCTGAAGCATTCCATATGTTTCTGTGGCAGCATTTTTTCCAAGTTTAAAACAGAACTTTATTGCATATTGTTCTTCTAAAGTGTCTACACATCCAGATTGCATTTTTGAAATTCACCAGCTGTGACAATCAGGCTTTAGTAGGGTGTATTCCAATTGCTGCTGTAGCTGTTCATTTGAACCTGAAATCATAAAAATTGGTCAGTCATCTCATAAAGTATATAGCAATAACATTGTGAATTTTCAAGAGTCTATGACAATTTTAAATGCCTGTACAAAAAAAGTCTGGAAACTTATTGAAGGCACCACGTATATATACATACATACAGGCATACATACATATGCATGTAAACATACATATATACAGCCTCAAACATATCCTCACTAGATGTGAGCATGATCTAAGAAACTACACATAGAGACACAATGAAGTCCTGGAGGTTTTTGCTGAGGCTTTGAAGTGAGACGGCCAATAAAGCTCTAAATAATATCACCAATAGAGTGATTTATTTGGTTAAAGAAGGGAATAGTTAGAAATTTTAATGTAAAAATGTGTAAAGATCATCATTGTTTGATGGCTGCATGGACTGGCATGTCGCAACTAATATAGAACATTATTTCGTATTTCCAACTGAAGTAACATTCAAGACCCAGTATCCGGATATTATCATTTGGTCTGTTAAGTTGAAAAAATTTTCATCATTGAGTTAACAGTCTCTTTTAAAGAAAATTTCAACTGGGTACTTCAGCATAAATTGGAAAAATCTGAGCATCTACAAGAACAATGTGTCAGAAATGGCTGGATAACCAATGAATTTCCTATCGAGGTTGGATGCCACGGTTTCATTACAACTCAACCTCTTTCTTGACTAATCTTTGATTTTTTCCATCAGACGATAGGAAATGCATAAAAAAGATTCAAGATAAGACTCTAACTGCATCAGCATAGATATGGTAATCCCACTGAGTGACGACAATCCAACAAAGTCTGGTGGTAATGTGAAATACGGCTGGGCACTCTGGACTTGTGGGAATGATGCTTCAGCCCCGAAACCATACCTGAACAAAGAGTCATTATCTGATGAAGGCTTTGTTGGAAGCAATGCTGCTGTATAAACATCAGTCACTGTATGAACCTATTACATATACATACATATAAATATACATACATATATATATATATATATATATGTGTGTGTGTGTGTGTGTGTGTGTGTGTGTGTGCATATATATATGTAATAATATGATAAAGATAAGTGGAAAAGTGTATAAATCAAACACTTAAAACAGGTTTAGTAGTAATATTTCATTCTTTATTCATGGAAAAACTTGTTATGAGTGTTCAATTTATCCAATTCTCCACTTATTTTTATCATCTTGTCAGATTTTCCAAAATCTACCATTTCTATATATATATATATATAAGTAAAGTTGGCGACCGTTGTCGAGGGCAACCTGAAGGCTCCCTTTTCATTAGCTACTACACTATGCTGTAGGCGAAGGCACTATTCCTTTCCCTGGATTGCTCCACTTTACCTTTGATACGTACCTTATAATGCTGAGTGTTAAGCCAGGCAGCATCAAGTATCATTTTTTGAGTCTTTGGTATGATGCAACCTGGGATTGAACCCCGGTCTTCCGAGCCAATAGGCCTACTTTTACTTTTTACCTAAATATGCATACATATATGCACACATGTATACATACTCATACATTCATACTTATATACATCCATGTATATATGTATATATAAGTTGGCCGACAGTAGTCAAAGGTGACTCGAAGGCTCCCTTTTCAATAGCTACTACACCAAAGTATAGGGGGAGGGAGCTACTTCTTTCCCTGGATTGCTCCACTTGCCCTTAACCTTACAATGCTTTGTTAAGCAAGGAGCTATCGAGTACCACTGTTTTTTTACCTTTGGAATGACTTGATCTGGGATTGAACTACAGTCTCCCAGACAACTGGCAAATACTCTAACTATTATGCCAATGAGCCAGTACATAAATACATATTTACATATACATATAAATATACATAAATATAAATAAATACATGCATGTATACATACAACTATATAGTTATGTAAATGTACATATCTATGAATATTTACACATATACATATACATATACATACTTATCTATATGCATACATATCTACATATATATAAATACATACATATCTATTAAAATATATATATACATATATGCATATACATATATGTGGATACATATACATAACACATCACTCAATAAGTCCTGGGCCTGACATATAGATAGCGCCACTAATAAAATAAAGCCATATGATTTTTATAAAGTGCTAACCTTCAAATTGCATATGTCAAAATTTGAGCCTAATCGGATTATTAGTTTACAAATTCCAATTATTTAAGTGAAGCTACTGAATTCTATTTAAGTCCATAAAATGACACTAGACAGTAGATGACAAAGCAAGCTATGAAAGAAGAATAGCCATGTTTCCACTGGAAGACGAAGAGTCAAAAGCTGGTCAGTATAATATTGTTTTTAAGTCCTCTAACATTTAAAATACATGATTGATTTTACCTAAAAATTCTATGTTCCTTGTTTGTAAAATCACGTTTGTACACTATCTGTGTCTTAAATATAAAGGCAATTTTACCGTAAATCCAAATATTTGAACCTGGTCAAAGGAGCTAACACGTTTGATACATGAAACTCTTTTTGCTAAAACTTGGGTAGAATTATTTATAGACACCCTTAGTAGTGTAGAATATTAAGCCAAAGTAAAGAAATTCCCACCCCCCGCAAAACTAAAAAAAAAAAAATCAAAAACAAAAAAAAACCCAAAACCCAAAAAGAAAACGATAGGGTAGAAACGAATACATAAAAGATCACCTTCACTCGGCCCATTCCAAGTAGTAGCCCTACCAAATTCTATATAAGTCTATAAAATGACACGAGACCATAGATGACAAAGCAAGCTATATCTTAAATGTAAAGGCAATTTTACTGTACATCCAAATTAATATTTGAACCTGGTCAAAGAAACCAACACAATTAGAATTCAAGAACATAAGCAAACGTAAAAAAGAATGCCTATAAGGATGCTAAAAAAATGAAAAAAATAAATATACTTTAATGAATCAAAAAAAAAATAGACGTGGACTTTAACTAAGTTAAAACTTAACAATTACAAAGCAAACAACAACAAAAAATGGAATCCATGGGAAGCAGCGTGGACGACGTAAAGGCAAGCGGATAAACCCTCTGACGGCGCAACGCAATGCCTAACATGACCCTGGACGTATGAACACAACGGTTCATCGGACAGTTCGACCGGGGAACTACTGCTGCTCATCTATAAGAGTGGCTTCAATAGATGAGAACAAAAACAGCCACTGAAAGATAACCATGACGCAAACCACATGTCCAAAACGCATCGCTCTTCGTGCGGGTGAAAAAGGGGCGCGTCCTCCTGGGGTTGGAGCCCTGGCCTCAGTGTTCGAAAAATCAGCTACAGAGCTCAAACAACAAAAATTACTAAAATGCAAACACACAATACAAATAGCAACATTTAACGTTAGAACGTTAAATAGAATAGGTCAACTACCAGAGCTTACTGCATCTGTCATAGATCATAAAATAGACATAATATGCATACAAGAACACAGATACACACATAGCGAGAATATCAAATATCATGATACTGGCAATGGATGGACGCTAGCCACTGCATCAGCATGGAAAAACTCTATCAATGCCACGATAGGAGGAGTAGGTATGCTTATAGGACCAAGAGCCCTAAAATCACTAAATAGTATAAAGAAAATACACCCAAGGATGATGGTAGCAACTTTTAATGGCAACCCCAGGGCAACAATCATTTCCTGCTACAGCTCTACCAACATTAGTGAAGAAACAGAACTCATCACCTTCTACGATGAGTTATCCTCTCTTGTGCGCAGTATCCCGAAACACAACGTTCTCCTCATTGGTGGAGACATGAATACCCATATCAGGAAAAACGGAAACCACAAATAAAGCCTACACAACTCGTCAAACAGGAATGGACAACATCAAACATATTTTACGACAGAAAATAGATTAACATGCCTAAATACAAACTTTCAAAACAGGGAGGAAAAATTATGGACCTGCACATATGCAAACAAGACTAAAGCACAGATAGACTTCGTCTTTATTAACAAGACATGGAAAAATAGCGCAGTGAACTGCGAAGCTTACTCCTCTTTCGTGGGTGTGTCCTCCGATCACCGAATTGTCACGGCAAAAATACGATTGAGTCTACGAAAGAATGCCACCCGAACAACGACCACCATACACTATGAATGGGCCCTTCTTAATAAGAAGTATACAAGAGATAAATATGTAATAGCATTAAGAAACAAATTCGATGCACTACAGGAGAAGACAGAAACACGTACTCCGAATGACGAATATGAGAATTTCGTCAAAGCCCACCTAGAAGCAGCAGCGAAATACATACCAACAAAACATATAACTAAATCTAGAGTCCCATGGGAGACATTAGCGGTTAGAGAAAAACGTACAGACGTGAAAACTGCCTCCAAATGCAACAGGAAGAGCCCAACTAGCGCAAATGCCCTGAAACTAAAAAATGCACAAAATGAATTAGCAAGCATATACCTAAAAGAACAGACATCATACATACAAAATCAGATAGACAAAATTAGAGACTCAGTGGAATATAGGCAATCTAGGATAGCATGGCAAACGATAAACGAAGTGAGCAGAAGGAAGAGCACTGCCAAAGCTAAACTGAAAGCTACAAACCAACAAGAACGAATAAAACTATGGAAACAGCATTTCCAGAATCTACTAGGAAACCCACCGAAAGTTACACATGAACCAATCACCAGGATTATTAGAAAGCAATCAGACATCAAACTAGGACCGTTTACTCTAGAAGAACTCAACTCAGTACTTAGAAAAGTTAAAAATAGAAAAGCCGCCGGACTTGATGAAATTCCCCCAGAAATATGGAAGACCAGACAATTCGACGACATATTGCTCCGACACTGTAATGCAGTTTATTATCAAAATCCGATAGACAGATGGATGAAGGGATGCATCCCCCCTTTCCCTAAAAAGGGAGACCTCGGATTAGCCAAGAACTACCGAGGTATAACACTTACATCCATAGCAGCCGAAATATACAATGCCCTACTACTCAACCGCATAGAACCAAAATTTGACAACATTCTTAGGAAGAACCAAAATGCCTTCCGGAGAAATAGATCCATAACCTCACAAATATTGACTATCCATAGAATCCTTGAAGGCGTACGGGAAAAAACCTACAGGCGACGATACTATTTGTCGACTTTACTAAGGGCATTGATTCCATTCACAGAGGGAAGATGGAGCAAATTCTACTCGCATACGGCCATAATGATTCTCTATAGAAACACCAAAGTGAAAGTACCTTCTCCATGTCAATGCACACAAAACGGAGAATATGTGCTTTAATCCAACAGGCGACATTTCCACACTAAACGGTAGTAGTAGACAAGTTCAACTACCTAGGAAGCAGTGTCTCATCGACCGAGACAGACATCGACACGCGACTAACAAAGGCATGGACAGCAATCGATAGACTATCGGTCATATGGAAATCAAACCTGACCGATAAAATGAAATGCAGTTTCTTCCAAGCAGCGATCGTGACGATACTGCTACATAGATGCACTACATGGACATTAACTAAAAGTCTGGAGAAAAGGCTTGACTGCAACTACACAAGAATGCTGCAAGCAATATTGAACAGGTCTTGGAGGCAGCACCCCACAAAGCAGCATCTGTACAGCCACATACCACCTATCACGAAAACTATCCAAATTAGACGAACCAGACATGCAGGGCACTGCTGGAGAAGTAGGGACGAACTCATTAGGGATGTACTCCAATGGACCCTTACACATGGACGAACAAAAGCAGGGCGACCAGCTCGAACCTACTTACAGCAGCTCTGTGGGGATACGGGATGTAGCCCTGAGGACCTGCCAACAGCGATGAACAATAGGGAGGGGTGGCGAGAGAGGGTCAGGGATATCTGTGCTGATGGCATGACAAGATGATGAGATGATGATGATGACTGTAGCAAATTTCCAAAACAATGGAAAAATCTGAATTTCCTGTGTTGATAAAGCATTGCTTTCTGATGGGAAAAATAATGTTCAAGCAAAGCAATGGCTTGATAAGTGTTATTCGGACTGTGCTCTGTCGGAAACAACGGTTAAGATGTAGTATGCTGACTTTAAACGTGGTCGCACAGACACAAATGATTCTGAATGCTCAGCTCGCCCAAATTCAGCAGTTGTCCCAGAAAATACGTAAAAACTCTACAAACTCGTTTTGGCCGATCGTAAATTGAAATTGTGTGAGATAGCAGAGGAGTTGAAGATATCAGAAGGCCGTGTATTCACCATTTTGCATGAACATTTTTTAATGAGAAAGCTTTGTTCAAAGTGGGTGCTGCATTTGCTCACAGTCGATCAAAAGTAACAATGCGTCGACGATTCAGAGTATTGTTTGCAACTGTTTCAACGCAACAAAAAGGAGTTTTTGCATAAATCTGACCACATTATCCATTGTTGATCTTTGGCTCCTAAAGCCGCATTGGAAGTTCATAAAAAGATTATTGGATTCTATGAACCAAACTAGCCTTTTATTGACCATTCATTCCATGGTCTTGCAGCTTGTTAAAGGTATTGGGTGATAGTTTAATGCGTAAAGATTATTCTTTTCTGGTTTAAGTATTGGGATGATGGTAGCTAGTTTCCATGATTCTGAGAATTTGCTATTTTTCCAAATGCCGTTCAATGCAGTAAGTAGGTATTCTAAGGACTTGGGAGTTAATTGTCTGAGAAATTCGTAGTGAATTTCATCTGGGTCGACTGTAGTGTTGTGGGATTTTTGGATGGCTTCTTTTAGTTCTGATAATGAAAAAAGTTCGTTATAGCCTTCAGTGTTGTCCGATTTAAAACTGTGCTTTTGTTTTTCATTCTTGCCTTTGTATTTGTGAAATTCTGTGTTGGAGTTTGTGGAGGAGGAATTTGCTGAGAAGGTCTCAGCTTGTGTGTCGGCAATATCTTTTATATTGGTGACTTGAGTATTATTTTTAATGAGGTGTTTGAGTGGAGTAGACTTTTTTTGCCAGAAATTTTGCGGATCATTTTCCTAACAGCTTGTTTTGGTGGACGAATTAAGTTTATTTACATAATTTTACCGACTGATCTTTTTAGTTTCTTAAATGGTTTCCTTGCCTTTGCTCTGAGCAGTTTAAAAGATTGCTTGTTAAGATTTTTTTTTTTAATTTGCAGAGGCAGCATTTCCTTGTCTGATTGCTATGACTGTTCAACCACTGGGATCCTGTCCTAGTGCCTTACGTGTCGCCACCCACGGCCAACAGGTTACCCCTTTGGGAGGGGATCTTACCCCTCTGCAGAAGTGCAGTCGACGTATTCTATAGCCCCAGCGACGAGGCGGGAACTTATTGAGTGATGTGTTATATATATATATATATATGTATAGATATATGCGTATATAAATATATACAAACATACAAATACATATATACATATGAATGTATGTAAATGCATACATATACATACATACATATATACATATATATATACATACATATATATTCATATATGTACATCTATACATATAGTTATACACATATATAGATATACATATATACATAAATATATATCTATATACATATATATGTAATTCATAATGAATAGGTCCACTAAGAGATTTATATTTTTTTAAGAATTATTCATTTCCTTCTTACATAAGGGTATGTTTCTAGCTTGTTGCTTTTGTCAGAAAACATTTAATGCTTTTTCAGGTTTTGTATCGGTTTATATAGAGGTCAGTTTTGTGTTAGATTTCCTGATGGGGTTGATTCTTTCTGTCTCTTCTTCCTCCTCTCTTTCTCTTTCTCAAAGTGTGTCTCCTGTTCTCTTTTGTGGGTACATTTTTATTTCACCTATGTCATAGTCTTTGATATTTGATATGCCATAAAGATTTTCGTTGTTTTACTCCGGGTTGTTGTGTGTGTTTGTGTATACTTGATATGTTATAGAGTTTATTGGTCATTTTTTAAAAATGCCTTTGAATTCAACTAACAGCTACTTTTTGGTTTCTATGTATGTGTGTGTGTGTGTATTGTTTATATTCTATTTGGTGTGGACTTGATAATTTCTACAAAGCCTTTTTCTTTTGAAGTGATGTGGTTTAAAATTTGACTGGCAATTACATTTTACTATAAATTTTGTGTGTTTGTGCGTGTGTATACATATATGCATATATTTGTTTTTGTTTGTGTGTGTATAGTTTATGTTTTATTCAGCATGGGCTTGAATTTTTCAATGAAGTTTTTTTTTCTTTTATTTGAAGTAATGTGTAGTCGTTAGTTTCATATATGGGCATTGTTTTAAATCCTTCGGGGCTACATTCGTATAGGTGTTTAGATACATTTAATTTTCTATTTCTGCTATATTCTGTTGCTTTTGTGGAGTAATATCCTGGAATTGAGAGCTTGTGTTGATCATATGTATACTTCTATACATTTGTTATTATTTGATTACAATAGCTACCACACCGAGGTGTAAGGAAGGGCGCAACTCCATTCCCAGGATTGCTCTACTTTACCCTTGATCCTCAACTTATAATATTGAGTGCTTACCAAGGCGACATTAAGTACCATTTTTTGAGTCTTTGGTATGACTCAACCTGAGATTGAACCTCGGTTATATATATATATATATATAATACATCCATATATATATACAAAAATATAGATACAGATATACACATTTATATATACATTGATGTACATGTTGGTGGTCTAAAGAATCCACGGCAAACAGAACAAAATGGTGTCGGAAGAGATTCATCAACTTGAGGAAGTTAGGCGTTTTGCTACAGCTGTAGGACAAAGGAAACAGGGCGCATGGACTAAGTGGGAGAGTGCAAAAGACAGAGCTGTCACATGGAGAGACCTTAAGCACATGAAACCAAAGAAATTAAGTTTCCTCATAAAAGCAGTCTACGACGTCTTACCAACACCAGTCAACCTTCATGCTTGGGGGTTAACTACATCTGACCGATGTAGAATATGTGGGAAAACTGCGAGCCTCAAACGTATTCTCACTGGATGTGAGTACGCTCTAGGAAGCTATACTTGGAGACATAACGAAGTCCTGGAGATTTTTTCTGCGGTTTCAAAAACATGTTGTGAGACTGCCAATAAAGCTCTAAATATCATCAACAACAGAGCAATTCAGTTCGTTAAAGAAGGAAATATTTCGAAAATTGCACGTAAAAATATGCGTAAAGTATCATTGCTTGAGGACTGTACGGACTGGCACGTCGCAACCGATTTAAAACATAATGTTACATAGTCATCTACAGCATCACAACGACACAATAATTAAGACGCAGTGACAAAGACAGACGCAGTGATAAACGACACATGAAGGAAGACGCAGGAAGACTTCTTTACAAATATATATATACCTCTCACTTTATTGCAAGGGTTCGAAAGGGTTGTTCAAGGGTTGCATGTGAGAGGCAGCTAGAGACCGAACATAACTGCAATATTTTGACCCCACTGTTATGACCGTCACGTTGTGTCTTTCTCGTTCTTTAGTGCTGCTCAACCGGAGGCCTAGGACCCACTCATCGGGGCCCAAAGGCCCCTTCGACCTGATGTGGCTTTCCCTGCCATATTTATAACTCCGTCCGATCTTCAACTCAATTGCCCCCCTGGGCGTTGAACTCAACTCGATTATATAATCGTTCGACGTCCACTCGATCTTTGAAATCGAAAGCGAAAATAACTGTCATGCAGTTCAGAGGTCACTCTCTTCTGGTGCATCACTCTGTAGTGTACCATGGGAATTACCTTGTCCCATTTCATCAGCCAATTTCTGCCCACGCAATTTCCTCTCCAAACTGCCATTGGAATGTGTCACTTCCTTCCGGTGCATCACCTTGGAATAGCATTTTTGGGGGCCAGGTCGAAGGTCAAAACATAACAATAACTTCATATTTCCAACTGAAATAGCGTTAACGACAAAGCGTCCAGATATTGTCATTTGGTCCGTTAAAGCAAAAAAAGTTTTCGTTATTGAGTTAACGGTCCCCTATGAAGAAAATTTCGACTGGGCACATCAGCGTAAGTCGGAAAAATATGAAGATCTGCGAGAACAATGTGTCAGAAATGGCTGGATAACAAATGTATTTCCTATCGAAGTCGGATGCAGAGTTTTTATTTTCAACGCAACCTCCGTTTTTTTTTTTGTTTTTTTTTTTTACTAATCTTGGACTTCCTCCATCAGACAAGAGGAAATACATGGAAAAGATCCAAGATAAGGCTCTAACTGCATCAGTGTAGATCTGGCAATCCCATGGAGCGATAACAATCTGACAAAGTCTGGCGGTGTCGTGAGATACTGCTGGAGCGCTCTGGGCTAGCGGTAATGATGCTTTGGCCCCGAAACCATGCCTGAACCCAGAGGCATCATCTGATGAAGACTTTGTTAGAAGCAATGCTGTTGTATAAACATCAGTTATTATATGACACCTACATACATACTTGTATTTCAGTATATGCATAAGTACATATATAAAGGCATATATATATATATATATATACACACATTCATATACATCCATAAATATATGCAAAAACTTTTATATATACATATATATATACAAAGAAATTTATTTATCTGACAATCCATCTATTTATATATGTACATATGGAGCTGTAGAATACACTCACTGCATCTCTGCAGATGGTAAGACCCCACCAACAAGTGTCCTGGATATGATACTAAACAATCTGATGGTGAGGTTCTATTAATGCTGGAGCTTTGGGGAATGCGGAGTACCTTTTCGTTGCCATTGCTCCCTGGCAAAATCTGGCCAGGAGTGGTAGCACCTGATAGGGTCCTATCTATGGGTCAAATAGAATTAAATCATGTACTTACACTAAAGTGAATTGCTTAAAATAGAACTGTTTCGACATCTAAACTGTGTACTCATACAAAAAAATAGAATTGTTTGAAAGAGAATAGTTTTGTCATTTAACTGTGTATAAACGAAAAACTTTCCTTGTACTAAACTGAATTGTTTGAAATATAACTATGTGTATAAAAATGATTTAAATAACCTAAAATGGTTGCTGTGCATAAAACCAAACCAAACACATGAACATGCCGCGACCTGCCCACAAACCTAAACAGATAAGATTACTCGCTCGCCTTAGAAAAATTACATCCGAGTACGGCCGGAAATGACAAATCCCTTTTTATGACCTTGACCTCCCGTTGCAGCCAAAAACACTTCTGCAAGAAATAACTTTATAAAAATGGAATTGTCTTCGCTAGCCTATAGCCGGTTAAAGAAGTACTTTATTTCTACACCCATTTTTTATAAAAGAATTTCCTATTCACGCGGCTGGGGCCGAGTGTCATAGCACTTTCTTAATGTCAACAAGCCTTTTTTAACGCTCGGTGGCACGTTCTTTACGAAGAACAACCCAGAGCCTGTTCTGGACTTCGGTCCGGAGCGTGGCTCCGCAAAAGAAACCTGTGTATGGCACTAGACCTTGCTGTCTAGTTCAAGCCATAACCTGGCATATGTTCCCGGACCCACATTTGGGTTCGTGAAACTGCTTGGCTCATCAGGCTCACATTGCACCAAGTGAGCCGATGAGCAGCATAGACCAGCAGGGTTCGAGTCTCGGCTCGTTCCCGACCTCCCCTTTATCCCCACTTTAATCGGCCTTCAGGCTTTTGACCTTGTGTCAAGTCCTGTCTGGTGGGAGGCAGCGACAAATATGGGCACGTTCTTTGCGGAGCTCATACGAGGTTGGAATCCTACGTTATCGTGGTTGCATTCATCTCACCGCCACTTCTAGTGGTAGATTCACCCTCTTTTTTTTTCTACAAATCGCCTTGCTACAAGGCTGAATCCCACTTCTTATGGTAGATTCACTCTCCTTTTTTTTTGCATTGATATGCACTAAAGGCTCCGCACGTCCGTTCGGCTGCGCAGCACAAAAGGCACGGGTTAGCCTTTAGCTACCACTTCGCTACCTGCGCAGCGCTAAGATAACGCCAATCTTAGCCGCGGCCTCTTGGCCTGCTCGCTCGATAGTGCAGAGCTTTGGCACCCAAAGCCTTAGCTATCGTCCGATACGCCCACGCAGCTTTGGCGCGAAAAACCTTAGGTACCGCACAGCTTTGGCGCGAAAAGCCTTAGCTACCGTCTCGATACGTCCGCACAGCTTTTGAGCGAAACAGCCTTAGCTACCGTCCGATACGTTCACACAGCTTTGGTGCGCAAGCCTTAGCTACCGTCCGATACGTCCACACAGCTTTGGCGCGAAACAGCCTTACCTACCGCCTGATACATCCGTACAGCTTTGGCGCGGTAAAATCATAGCTACCGCTCGATACGTCCTCAAGGCTTTGGTACGACAAAGCCATAGCTGCTATCTCGATGCGCCCGCTCAGCTTTGACACGGCAAAGCAATAACCATAGTCTCCAAGACGTCCGCACAACTAGGGGCACGACAAAGCCCTAGCTTTACCAGTTCGCTCGCTCGACCTCGTACATGCTAAGGCCTGGCAAACCTTAGCCACCATCTCCCCGTCCATTCACTTGGTTCGCAGAACTAAAACGTGATTAAGTCTTAGCAACCACGCTCGCTCAAACTGTACGCTACTAAGCTGCCAACACCGACAGGCTAGCAACTACTTCGACACACCTCCGGTTAACCCAACGTACTGTCAAAACCGGGACGTCGATTCACCGATCTCGACCGACCTTAGCTTTCTACGGCTTGACTGATCTCAGCTTCCAGCAACGATCATCCAGCCGCATCTACGACTCGATCATACCAGCTATCGCCATCGCCCATCTAGCTGGAGACCAAATACTACTACCGCGAACTTTACACACACGTCTGTAATTTCTGACAATAAATTGTCATCCTTGTTGTATTTGTTACCTCGCCTTTGTTTCCTTCATTGCCTTTGGCTGTCTCTACTCGTACGCATTTAACTAAAACGCACTTATCGGCTCCACAACAAACTTTCATCGACATGACTTAATTCGATATTAAATGACCTGAAAAAGTTGATATGTTGTATAAAAGACCAACCAACAAAGATATATACCTATGTACATATACGTATATATAAATACATATATGAAGGTATTATATATATACATATGTATATATACATATATATGCATACGTACATATATATATATATACACACACATGATTATATATAAATACATATTTTAATATAAATATACATACTCCTATGGACCCCCACATATGGCCGAGCAAAAGCAGGATGACCAGCTCGAGCATACATACAGCAAGTATGTGACGATAGGGGATGTAGCCCTGAAGACCTGCCGGAGGCGATGAACGATAGGGAGAAGTGGCGAGAGAGGTCGAGGATATCTGTGCACGACATGATGATGATGATGATGATATATCCATATATAAACATACGTAGACATGTACATATATATTTATAATTATACATGTCTATATACATATACATTTGTTTACACAAGTATACATACATATGTATATATAAATATATATAGTTATACATACATATATACATACATTTACGAGGTGCCTTCAATAAGTTTCCAGACTTTTTTTGTACAGGCATTAAAAATTATCGTAGACTCTTGAAAATTTAGTACGTTATTGCTATACATCTTATGAAATGACTGATCAAATTTTATGATTTCAAGTTCAAATGAACAGCTACAGCAGGAATTAGAATACACCCTACTAAACCTGATTGTCACAGCTCGTGAATTTCAAAAATGCAATCTGGACGTGAGGACACTTTAGAAGAACAATATGCTATAAAATTCTGTTTTAAACTTGGAAAAAATGCCACAGAAACGTATGTAATGCTGCAGACTGCTTTTGGAGCATCTTGCATGAATCGAGAATCAGTTTTTGAGTGTCATAAGAGATTCAAGGAAGACAGGGAGTCTGTGAGGGATTATTAGAGGTGTGGGAGGAGTAAGGAAGTCAGAACATCGGAGTTGACTGGCCAAATAAAGCATTTCATGGATAAGGACCGTCGTGTGTCTATAGAGACAATAAGTGCACAGTTTGATGTCAGTGTGGCAAATGTACACACATTTATTCGCGAGGAACTGAAGATGCGGAAGATTTGCGCAAAGTTTGTCCCAAGGGTGCTCAGAGAAGATCAGAAAGAAAGACGTTATCATGACAGCAGGGAGAAGGTCGAGCTGGTCAATTCAGATCCTGCAGTTCTTGATGTTCTGGTGATCTGCGATGAAAGCTGTTTTAAACTTGGAAAAAACGCCACAGAAACGTATGGAATGCTTCAGACTGCTTTTCGACCATCTTGCTTGAATCGAGCATCAGTTTTTGAGTGGCATAAGAGATTCAAGGAAGGCTGGGAGTTTGTGAGGGATGATGAGAGGTGTGCGAGGAGTAAGGAGGTCAATACACCAGAGTTGATTGGCCAAAGGGTTAGGGTTAGGGTTACTATGTTGAGGTTTTAAGGGAGTTCAGGAAGAGATTCTGTCGGAAGAGGCCAGCACCCTTCAAATCGGGTCTGCGGCATTTCCACCAGGACAATGCACCAGTCCACAACTCCATCCTTGTCACAGACTATTTGACCAAGATGGGCATCAAGGCAGTTCCTCAGCCTCTCTATAGTCCAGACCTTGCTCCCTGTAACATTTGATTATTCCCTAAGCTCAAGGAAAAACTTAGAGGCTGTCGTTATGAGACAATTGTGGAGATGAAAGAGGCTGTGATGAAGGTCATTGATACGCTCACACAAGAGGATTTCCATGCAGCCTTCCAGAAGTTGTTGGAATGGTACAACAAATGCATTGCAGTCGGAGGAGATTACTTTGAAAGGGACTTGAGTTTCATGTGTGTACTATCAATAAAAGTGACCATACGAAAATGTCCGGAAACTTATTTAATGAGCCTTGTATCTATATATTTTACCTATATATATATATGTATACATACACAAACACATATGCATATATATACATATATATATTCATATATAACATATATATATATATATATATATATATATATATATATATATATATATACGTATGCATATAAACATATACATACATATAAATATACACACATATATATACATACATACATGTATATACATATACACATGTATATTTGCCCAGTCGGCTGGGGCTGTAGAATACACCGACTGCTTCTCTGCAGAGGGGTAAGACCCAACGAGTGTCCTGGATATGATACTAAACAATCTGATGGTGAGGTTCCAGTAATGCTCGGGCTTTGGGGAATACAGAGCACCTCTTCATTGCCATTGCTCCCAGGTTCACTCTGACCCAGGGTCCTATCAATGGGTTAAATAGAACTAAACCATGCTTCCTTCACAATATTGATTTTTGCATTTAAACTGCGTATTTATGCTAAATTGAATTGTTTAGAATAGAACTGTTTTGACTTTTAAACTGCATACTTATGCTAAACTGAATCGCTCGAAATAGAACTGTTTTGACATATAAACTTTGTACTTATGCTAAACTGAATTATCTGAAATAAAACTGTTTTGACTTTTAACTCTGTGTATTGCCCAGTCGGCTGGAGCTGTAGAATACACTGACTGCTCCTCTGCAGAGGGGTAAGATACTACCCCCCCCCCGAATGAGTGCCCTGGATATGACATTAAACAATCTGATGGTGAAGTTCCAGAAATGCTGGGGCTTTGGGAAATACGGAGCACCTCTTCATTGTCATTGCTCCCAGGTCCAGTCTGGCCCAGCATGGTAGCACCTGATAGAACATTATACATATGCTAAACTGAACTGTTTGACTAAACTGAATAGCTTGAAATAGAAATGTTCTTGACAATTAAACCATACTCACATTTAAACTGCGTGCTTATGCTAAACTGAATTATTTGAAATGGAACTGTTTTTTGACATTGAAACTGTACTTACACTAAACTGATTTGTTTAATATACAACTGTTTTGACATTTAACTGTGTGTAAACAAAATCTGAACTTATACTTAGCTAAATTAGAACTGTTTGACTAAACTGAATAGCTTAAAATAGAAATGTTTTTTTACAATTAACCTGTGTACTCATGCTAAACTGAATCGTTTGAAATAGAACTGATTATTTGAACAAAAATGGATTTGGCATTAAATAACCTACAAAGGTTGATATGCCATAAAACCCAAACAAACAACCAACATATGTATATGTAAATATATATACATTTATATATATATTGTGACGCGAAGAATTTACTTTTATCCCAAAACGGGGTTTTATTTTCGCACGTGTGAAGACGGGGCAGGTTGGCACTTGATCCCTTGTAGAATAAGTCCTCGTTCAGAGTTTTTTCTCAGGCATATAAGAACTGGCATATTATGTGAGGGATTAATTTAGGGCTAGACTGACCGCCGCTGGCAAGGGGTTCCAAATTTCACACTATACACACACCCACCAAGGCCACTAAACTTCCTCCCCTAGACAATGGAAGATATGGACCTCTAGGTTGAGACGTAATAATATTAATTATTGTAGTCGGCAATTCCAGTTTCCCGTGTGATATTTTAAAGGAATTTATGGGACAATTTTAAGCAAGATAACATAAGGCGAACAGAAGCTGAAAAGGAAGCATGAAGTAACAAATTCGTAGCAGACGCCACAAATAACAACTTAGACCACGTGGTAACATTAAAATACATGAATCTTTTACTACAATTATATACACCTTCAAAGTGTCAAATATATAATAATTGAACAGTCCATGAACATAAATGTCTTTCTTCTTTTCTTTTCTTTCGTTTTCCTTCAATTTGAGAGAGAGAGAGAGAGGGGGGGGTATACAAAATTGGGTATAAGGAGAAATGGCCCCAAAGTTTACTTATCTTTTTTTCTTTGATGGAGTTCCTGTGGAGAATGTTTCTTCTTTTACGGGCTAATAGACTTTATGCTATTTTTAACACTGGCTTGAAGAACTTGGGTCCCTCGTGTCCGAGATATTTTTTTGTCTTCTTATACCCGGAATACTGGCTTTGGTTCGTCTGCCCGCTACGAACCCTGTCCAACGACTAACTTTCTTATTTTCTATTTCCGCTGACAGGAAGGAGTCCCCACTTCCGTTTTGGGGTCCCAGCCAATCGTTTGGCTTCTACCTTCTTCCTTCCAGTGTCAGGCGACCCAAGTGAGGTCACCAAGTATAAACATCTGTGGGTCTCGCCTCTGTGACCTACATTCTTTCTTAACGGTCACTCTCTGATGGCTTGCTACTGTTAATTCAAACACGGGGAATAGTATTAATCTTATTTCTATCGTCTCAGTGGGACATCACGTGACAATATATATATATATATATGTACATGTAAATTTTTCATGTATATATATATTTTTTTTTTTTTCA
This sequence comes from Sepioteuthis lessoniana, assembly GCA_963585895.1. Lineage (NCBI taxonomy): Eukaryota > Metazoa > Mollusca > Cephalopoda > Myopsida > Loliginidae > Sepioteuthis > Sepioteuthis lessoniana. The sequence goes on along the minus strand of OY757907.1, from coordinate 136,242,199 downwards.
TGTCGTGCTGGTAGCACAGATATCTCTGACCCTCTCTCGCCACTTTTCCCTATCGTTCATCGCCTCCGGCAGGTCTTCTGAACTACATCCCGTATCCTCACATAGTTGCTGAATGTATGTTCAGGCTGGTCGTCCTGCTTTTGTTCGGCCATATGTGGGGGTCCATAAGAGTACATCACTTATGAGTTCGTCCCTGCTTCTCCAGCAGTGTCCTGCATGTCTGGTTCGTCTAACTTGAATAGTTTTTATGATAGGAGGCAGGTGGCCGTACAGTTGGTATCTTGTGGGGTGTTGCCATCAGGACTTGTTCAAGATTGCTCGCAGCATTCTTGTGTAATTGCCGTCTAGCTTCTTCTCCAGCTGTTTTGTTAGAGTCCATGTAGTGCATCCATATAGCAGTATCGATGCGACCGCTGCCTGGAAGAAACTGCGTTTCATTTTATTGGTTAGGTCTGATCTCCATATTATCGATAGCCTATTGATAGCTGTCCATGCCTTCGTTAACCTCATGTCGATGTCCTTTTTGGTTGATGAGACACTGCTTCCTAGGTAAGTGAATTTGTCTACTAGTTTAAGAGGGGTTTCGTCTAGTGTGGAGATGTCACCTGTTTGATTATAGCACATATATTCCGTTTTGTGTGCATTTACATAGAGGCCTATGCCTGTGGCTACTCGTTCCAAACTATGCAGTAGTGTTTCGGCTTGGTTGGGTGTATTTGCCAGTATTGCTATGACATCGGCGTAGTCGGCGTCGGTAATTGTTTTTGCGGGGTACCTTCTGTTTCTTTTCTTTGTCAGCTTGAAGCCGTTCTCTCTGATTTTATCAATCGATGTTCTAAGTGCGTAGTCTAGACAAATGATAAAGAGGTATGGAGCTAGCGTGTCCCCTTGAAGTACTCCTGCTACAATGTCGAAGTATTCTGTGTCACCATCTGGTGATCGTACTTTCACTTTGGTGTTTCTATAGAGAATCGTTATTGCTGCTACAGTTTCTTTAGGTAGGCTGTATGCTAGTACGATTTGTTCCATCTTTCCTCTGCGAATGGAATCGAAGGCCTTGGTAAAGTCGACAAATAGTAATGTTGCTTGTATGTTTTTTGCCCATACACCTTCAAGGATTCTACGGATGGTTAATATTTGTGAGGTCGTGGATCTATTTCTTCGGAAGCCATTTTGGTTTTTCCTAAGCATGTTGTCGATTTTGGATATATATATATATGTATGTACACATATCCCTCTCCCTATATATATATCTATATAAGTACATATGTATATATATATGCATATGTATATATATATATATATATACTTGCATAAACCTGTATATGAATCTCTATATAAATATACATACATGCATACATATGCATATCTATATACATAGAGACATATATATTTACACATATATGTACATATTCAGATTTATATACATATATATGCACACATACACTATATCAAACACATATCTATACATCAACATAATAAATATATATATATACATAAATAAATATATGTACATAAAATATATGCATTTATGTATGTGTATATACATATATATATATATATATATATACACACATACAATACATATATATATTCATATATACATACATATGTATATATATGTATGTATACATATATATAAATGCAAACATACATATATATCCAAAACCACTCCAACAAACACACACACACACACACAACAAAACATATCAAATATCAATGAGGAGTAAAGCAGACTAAGGTAAACACACTGTAAATGGCAGTACTCTGAAATTAGTACACAAGTTCCCATACTTAGGCAGCAGTGTTTCATCAACTGAAAGTCATGTAAATATGCACCTAATAAAGGTGTTGACTGCTATTGAGCGGCTATTGATCATATGGAAGTCTGATCTATCTGATAAAATAAAACAATTTCTTTCAAGGAGTGGTGGTGACAATACTACTACGTGGATGCACCACATAGATCTTGACAAAATGCATCGAAAAAAAGCTAGATGGGAACTGTGGACCACCCACCAAAAACTCATTTACATCAACTCTGTGCAGACGTAAGACGTACTTTGGTAAACCTGCCAGAAGCAATGGATAATAGGGACAGATGGTGAGAGTCAGAGAAATCTGTGCTATCATCACAACTTGATGATGATTATGATCTATACATATCCATCTATATATGTACTGGGATATGTACATAAATACATAGAGTTGTAAGTTGTCCAACTGTAGTTGAAGGCAACCTGAAGGCTCCCTTTTCAATAGCTACTACACCAAGGTGTAGAGGAAGGTTCCACTCCTTACCCTGGATTGCTCCACATACCTTTGATCCATGCCTTATAAGACTGAGTGTTAAGCAAGGAGGCATCAAGTGCCATTTTTTGTGTCTTTGGTATGATTCAACCTGGGATTAAACCCCAGTCTCCTGGTAAACATTCTAACCATTATGTCAATTGGTGTGTGTATATATATATATATATATATATATATATTCACATACAGATAGAGAGATTGCCAATACTTCATTTTAAAAAGTAAATAATATATATATGTTAGATCAATGTACTGTTTGGTCACTCGGAAAGCTATTATTCTCCCAAATGCTTACTATAATCTTTCAGGGATGATAGTGCAGTTTCAGTTGATGTTTCAGCTTTTCATCCATATGCAATTTTGTGCCGATCTTCTGCTATTATTATAGATAATCCTTTTTTTCATCAGGAGTGATCATAATGTCTTTTTAATATTTTGGTTTTACAATTTGTTTCAGCCATTGTACACATTGTCAGTTATAAAAAAGAAATCTTTTTAATTTCATTTCATATTTCTCATCACAAAGCATATTTCACACCATTAAATATGATTAATGCAAATAGATTATTTTTTTCTTCCTCATTCCAAAAGAACCCATTTATCAAAGTATATCTTCAGGCTAATTGCATTGAAATGATTCCAGTTAATACATTGAAGTTTGCTGTGACTTCTGACTTTTGGGGATCATTTTCCACTTCAGCCTTCAAATCCTTGACTAATGGCTTTGGCTCTTAATAAAATGCAAAAATATAAACCTCTATATCATAAGTCTATTTGAGTTATTATTTTCAGTCTACTTTTTTAAAAATTGGTAATGACATAACATGTTTAACATTATTTATAATTGACAATTATATTGGTAACCTACAAAATCAGAAATGACCCTTCATTAAGAAGAGTACAGAATAATTGAAAGCAGCTAAGTTTGAAGTAATCAAACTGATGCTATATATAAAAATTATCTTAATTAAATTTCTCTTCATACTTGACATTAAAGAGAAGACCAGATTGTCAATGCAGCAACTAAAATGAAATGAGTGACAATTCAGTGAACTTGAAAATTAATCTCAGGTGAAGGTCAGCTTCTGCAGGAATTTATGAAAATTAATATCAGATATTAAAAGAGATTCTGATTATGTAGTCATATCTAAATTCTATTGAAAACATATCAGAAATGAAGAGCTTTGACTGGCTCAAAATTGCAGTTAATAAAAATCAGTGAAAGGAAAAAGTGAAAAGAAAATTCCTCTTAACAATCTGTATATACAATTAAGCATAATTAGATACAAATATATTTGGTTATATATATATAGCTTTAAAAAAGTGAGTGCATAGTATTAAGAACGATTTAAAATCCTAAAAAAAAAGGGACCCTTTATTTTGGTCACTTCCCTTCAGAGAATTATGTCAGTAACAATCAAGTAAGCATTTTTCCCCTTTTGGCTTTTTTGTTGGTCATGATCCCATGTTTACTTCCTCTCATACAAACTCGATTATCACTGACTTAATTCTCTGGAGGAAAGTGACCAAAACAAAGGGTCCCCTTTTTTTAGTACTTTAAATTGTTCTTGATACTATACACATACTTTTTAAAGCAATACTTAGATTCTATACCTACCACAAGATCTATATATATAAAAAATTTTGCTTGCATAATAATTTTAAGATATTTAAAAGATCTAAATACTATATGATAAAATGTTACTTGTTAGTTATAAACAATTATAGGAATATAATTTGAATAACTCACCAAAATATTGTAACCGTACATTTGTGGTTGATCTGGTTTCTTTGTTTAATGGCATATCAACTTTTGTGGGTTATTTAATGCCAGATACATGCTTGTAGAACAGCAGTGGTACTATTTAACCAATAGCTGTAGCAAGAGTCAATAAAGAGGTTCGTACCTTTCTCAAGGGCATTGGTCCAAAAGTGAATGTAATAGTGCAACTAGAGTTCAAACTTATCACGATATTGCAGTCTAACACATTAGTCATTACATCACAAGAATTCCCCTTTGTGCATTTGTGTTATCAATAAAATAACTACTACTTCTGTAATATAATAGTTGTTAGCTTTTCATATACATTTCATATATTAAATGTAACAATTTTGGGACAGTGATAGTATAATTCTTTGTAACTTGAATATAAGAAAAAATATACTGGAAGAATTATTCCTAATATTTCAGCAGACAGGATGGTTTGGTTACTTTGTTTAATGGCATATCAACCTTTGTAGGTTATCTAATGCCAAAGTTATTCTCCTAGAAGACCAGTGGTGGTACTATTTAACCCATAGCTGGGAGGATAAGGGGATTCATACCTTTCCCAAGGGTATTTGCCTGAAAGTGAATGTAATTGCGCGACTGGAGTACAAACTCACTTACTATGATTCTGCAGTCCATCGCTTTAGCCATTACACCATGAGGACACCCTCCAGCAGACAGGTTGATAGTCAACCAAATAAAAACCAAGTGATATATAATACAGAGATACAGAAAATCTCCTTAGACTTTATTGAATATAAGAAAATTACATGAAACGGTTTGGTTTGGTTGTTTTATGGCATATAAACCCTTGTGGGTTATTTAATGCCATATCCTATATATATATATATATATATATATATATATATATATATATACACACACACACACACACACACACACACACATATGATTCATAAGTGAATAGTTTTTAGGTAGCATTATTTCTAAATTATCAAAGCTCACTTGTTTGCACACAGTTAAATGGTTTAAATTATTGTTATCCAACACTAATAATTCTATTTAATATTAATCATTTGTTTGCACACAGTTAAATATTTTTCAAGTATTGCTATTCAAACACTAATAATTCTATTTAATATTAATCATTTCAAATATTGATCATACAATAACCATTTTCTTACACACATATAAATGGTCTCAAGTATTGCTATTTAACACTAATAAAGTAAGTAAAGTCGGCGACCTTAGTCGAGGGTGATCCGAAGACTCCCTTTTCAATAGCTAATACATAGAGGTATAGGAGAGGGCACTACTCAATTCCCAGGATTGCTCCACTTTAACCTTGATCCTCACCTTATAGTGTTGAGTGCTTACCAAGACAGCATCAAGTACCATTTTTTGAGTCCTTGGTATGACTCAACCTGGGATTGAACCCCAGTCTCCAGAACTATTCTACTTAATATTAATAATAATCCCTAGTAAAAGATTGAACAGTTCTATTTGACCCATTGATTGGACCCTGACAGGTACTAGCACTCTGGGTCAGACTGGACCTGAGATTAGAGGTAATGAAGGAGTATTCCAGCTTCCCGAAACTCCAAAACTGGAATCTCACCATCAGATGCAGTATAATGTTATACCCAGGATATATGAAGTTGTTATATGACATATAACAATATGGTATATATACATATGAAGTTGTTATATGACATCATTTTAAGACTATGAAACTCATCTAAACTGATTTCACTCATAGCTACTTCATAAATTTAAACTAGAACTAATTGAATGTCAAAAAAAAGTAATTGCATTCAATTCAAGCCTATCATTCTCCATAAAAAATGGGATTAAAGACTGTTTGTTTGTTTGTTTGGGTTTTATGGCACATCAACCTTTGTAGGTTATTTAATGTCAAATCCATTTTTATACAAATGAACAGTTCTATTTCAAACAATTCAGTTTAGCATAAGTATAGTTTTTGTTTACACACAGTTAAATGTCAAAACAGTTCTATTTTAAACAAATCAGTTTATCATACAAAAACAGTTCTATTTTAAGCAATTCAGTTTTGCATAAGTACACAGTCTAGTTCTATTTGACCCATTGATAGGACCCTATCAGGTGCTACCACTCCAGGTCAGAGTGGCACCTGGGAGTGATGGCAATGAAGGGGTACTCCACATTCCCTAAAGCTCCAGCATTACTGGAACCTCACCATCAGATTGTTTAGTGTCATATGCAGGACACTCGTTGGTGGGGGAAGTTTTACCCTTCTGCAGAGATGTAGTCAGCCCCAACTAACTGGGCAAATTAAAGATTGTTTATAAAAAAAAAATTTATAATTATTATATATAACCTTTGATATTTAAGATTGAGTGAACAAATATATAAAAATATTCATTTTTGTCTGCAACATCATGTCAATAAAAATAGTGTGTTAAAAAAAAGAAAAGAAACATATACAATAGTCTGAGTTCATCAAAAAATGTGTTTATTTACAATGAATGAAAATCAGTCCAGAAATAAATGATTTTAAAAATTCATTTTTAAAAATTTTACTCAAGGTCGAAGTGGAGCCAGACCAAGCCTGGCTCGGACTTCATTTGCTTCCCTGATTTCCAGTTCTTTAGTACTTTCTCGTCCTCCTCCACCCCGATGTCCTCTGTCCCTATGGTGGTCATTGTCTCGGTCTCTTTTGTCATCACGATCCCTATCACGATCTCTACCACGATCACGATGGCGATCTTCATCACGACTTCGCTCTTTGTGATCTCGCTTTGTCTTTTTGTTTCGTTTTTTTCTGAAAATAATAATATTTAGAATAATGAATAAACAAAAAATAACAATAGAGTAATGATAATAGTCAAAACAAAAAGTAATAATAAGGAAATAATTCCAAAAATAAAATCAACAGGAATTAAAAACTTATAGTAAAGGCAATAATAACAATTAAATGAAGAGTCTGGTGTAGTAGCTGAGAACTGTGTTTCTCTACTGAGGTCAATGTTAAGTGTTCAAACTTGGATAAAGCCAGTATTTTAAATATTAATTTTTCAAGACTGGCCCCTCCCCACTTGGAAAATTGGCACATATTCCCACCCTCTCATTTCTCATAGACTAAGTTAAGATTAATAACTATGAATAACTGAATTACTATTGATACTAAAAGGTTGTGTTTGTTTCTTCCTTTTTTAATACAAACTAAAAAAATTAAATAAAATAAATAAAGAACACAAGATAAATAGAAGACACAAAAAAAAAAATCTAAGGAAATCAAAAGAAAATTTATAATTGAAAAAAAAAAAAAAAAAAGATTTGATCAAACTAACCTGTCATCATCTCGATGTCGAGGAGCTGAAAGAGAAAATATATAGAAATGAAAATGGTGAAATTTAGTTATGATAGAATAAATATACAACAAAAAGACAAAAAAAATCATTTAACTAAAGTTGGGTTTCACTTTTATGTTATTTGTTGCCTTTTTTAGCATATGAAATGAAAATTAAAAAATATTAAGGAATTTACCAAAAGAAATTTTTGTACCAATAAATGTATGAGAAAAAGATATGAACTAGATAAGAATGCAAAATTTGATGCAATATAAAACTGGCTATCAGATTGGGCAAAAATGATATATGCAGAGGATCATTTAATGAATTTGGTACTTCAAACAAAACATCAACTGAAGCAAATAAGTTTAATCAGCATGAGAAAGAGAGAGAAAAGAGTAGAAGTCTTTTCTGTCAAACAGCAGATAAATCAATCCACTAGATTGTATATTAGTTAATATATGTACACCTGCACATCGGCTCTAAGGGAAGCAACTATTTAATGTAATGTTAAAATAATCTTTGCTATAAAATTTTTTATTACTAAATTGAATCAATACATAAATATATATTTTTGGACAGCTACATATTCAGATTTTTTATTACAGAGATTCAACACTAGATTTTGGTAATAAATAATACCTAACAATGTCTATATAATTTTGAATAATTTTCTACTAGAGATAATAAAATCCTGTTATCTTTGGTTTAGGAATAAAATCAACTTTTTAAGAATTATAAGAGTGTACTTATTTAAGGGTGATACTGTGTGTGTGTGTGTGTGTGTGTGTGTGTGTGTGTGTGTATTGAAGAGTGTATATTTAGGCAAGCTATTATTCAATTAAGTTTTGTTAAATATAATGGAACACTGTTTATTATTTTTAATTTTATTTTTTCAAGACTACTTGTTATTTTTCTAGATGGTAAAAGAATTGTCCTACATCTTCTGCCCAAGTGCTTTCCCTTGATAACGACCAAAAGTATGGTCGAAAGCACTTGAATTTATATATATATATATATATATATATAGAGAGAGAGAGAGAGAGAGAGAGGAGTCACATCTGCTTTGTTTGTTTGAGTTTTATCGCATATCAAACTTTGTAGGTTATTTAATGCCAAATCCATTTTTATACAAATAAACATTTCTATTTCAAACAATTCGGTTTAGTTTAAGTACACAGTTTAATTGTGAAAAAACATTTCTATTTCAAGCTATTCAGTTTAGTCAAACAGTCCTAATTTAAACAATTCAGTTTAGTATTGTTTTTGTTTACATACAGTTAAAAGTCAAAATAATTCTATTTTAAACAATTCAGTTTAGTATAAGTACGTAGTTTAAATGGCAAAACAGTTTTATTTCAAACAATTTAGTCTAGTTCTATTTGACCCATAGATAGGATCCTCTCAGGTGCTTCCACTCTGGGCTAGAGTGGACCCAGGAGTGATGGCAATGAAGGAGTACTCTGCATTTCCTAAAGCTCCTGCATTACTGGAACCTCACCATCAGATTGTTTAGTGTCATATCCAGGACACTTGCTGGGAGGGGTCTTGCCCCTCTGCAGAGATGCAGTTGGTGTATTCTACAGCCCCAGCTAACTGGGCAACATCCGTTTTGGTATGTACAAGTTGATTTACAACTCAGAAAAGAGATGTCATTGAACATTAAAATCGTGCGTACACTTTAATATATTTATGATCAGGAAAAATACAGAACCTAGTTTTTGATTTTTACTGATTTAATGATATAATTTGATATTTAAAAATCAATTCTTTTGAGAACCAAAAAAAATGCTTGAAAATATTTCAAATCAAAGAGTACCTTTTTTAAAATACTATTTTAAATGTAAACCCAAAAAAGAAATTGTAATACTAAAAATTTTATATTTTTATTTCTTAGCTTCTTTGTATTGTAAGGACACATTTCTATTAAGTTCTTTTTATTGTACTTACTTATAAAGTTACATTTTTAGGGAGTAACTAAGAAAATAACAACAATTAAACAAAATCATTGTTTATCAATAACTCAGAAAATGATTTTTGAAACAATACTTTTCATATTTCTAAGAAAATGTATTAATTTTTAATCAGCGTAACTTTTTTTAAAAAAAGAAATAAACTATTTATAGAATGAATAAATACTTTTCATTTAAATCAATTGAATTGAGTTTTCCACCTAAAAATAAGGACACATTTTTTAAATCTTAGTTTCTTTTTATTGTTATATTTTCATAGAGTAAAAAAGAAAACAAATTAAATGAACACATTTTTTATCACAGTAACTCAACAAGCAATTAAGAAACGAATTTAAATTTGTGTCATATTTTTAAAAAAAGTCTTTAGAAAAATAAAATATTTTAAAACACTCATGAGTTTAGGTTACATTTTTAAATATTTCAATGTAAACAAAAAAAATCCTAAAATAAATAAATATTGTAACATGTGAATTCTTAGATTCTTTTATCATTAAATTTTTAGAAGGTAAGTAAAAATTTGTATTTAAACTATTTCCTGCTTTTTTTGAAAATTATTGACTAAAAAATTGTTCTGTAACAGAGCGCTAATTGTTTTAAACCTTTCACTAGTATATTGTTATTTCTATATATTATTTTTGATGTAAACTAAAAAAGAAAAAAATTCATAAAATAAAAGAAATCTAGAATTAATAGGTGAAATCTTTCAACTACAAAAAGGACACATTTTTAATTCTTAGCTTACTCCTCTCTCCCCTCTCACTCACTGGTGTTCCTAAAATCCTTTTAGTCCAGTTACAGACTGGGTATTTCTGCTAGCATATAGATATATGTATACATGTGCAAATGAAAATTTTAGTAATATATAGATATACCTGTTTATTTTATATACTGAATATGTAAAATAAAATGTTGAATAAAAATAATGAAATATTGAAACAAGTATCAGTATTTTCAGATGTCTATTTTTATCATTCATGGTTTTCAGATTATTGTCTTCATCTTTATTGTTATATTCACAACGTTTTGGCTGATATATCCTCCAGCCTTCTTCAGGTGTTTGTTGAACTCGGGAGCCTACACGGAACTTCAAACCACATCCTTTATTTCATCCATGGAGGCCGCTTGTTCTGATTCCGTTAAACACAACTGGGTATGAGTGCTAAGTATTCCTGTATTGTTACTCGCCAGCAGTCAGGATTGAACCAACAACCTCCAAATGAGTGTCTCTTTAAAAGCTTACGGAACCAACGCCTATAGATGTTACGCTATGTGTCCTGGTGGACAATTCAGAGCAAATTTTTGGGACTATAAACTTAATGGTCTTACATCACTATGATTACTACTACTATGTATGATTTTTTACCTGAGCTGATGTTCCGATTTTTTATTTAACATTTTTGATTATTGGTTCCCATATTGTATTCATCTCTATACTTGGTCTCCTCAACAGGTCATTGTAGCCCAACATATGTACTGATTCCTTAAGGTGTCTAATTCTCCAGTGTTCTACTCTATCAATTATTTTAACTTCATCCCATAAGGGCAGATGGTTTCCCTTTTCCTTCCATATATGGTCTGCCATACCAAACTTTTCAATTTCACCTCGTACTACTGCTTTTCAGTGTTCTTCTAGCCTTACTTTTAGTAGGTGGCATGTCTTGCCTTTGTATACTTTACCAAAATTATGAGGGATGGAGTACACGCAGTTCTTGCTCATGTTGAATTCTGTTGGTGGCTTGACATGGAAGAGATACCTCCAGAGAGTTGAACCACTTGTGAATATTGTCCTGATGTCATATGGACAACATATCTTTTGAAACCTTTCAGCTAGGCCTTTGACATTGGGCAGACATACTGTGGTGAGTTTTCGGGTATCATCTTCTATCCTCTATGTTTAATCTTCTGGGTCATTGGGGAGTTTCAGGTCTTGCAACATCAATCTCCCCTCACCAGAACGACCCCCTCAGAGATGATCAAACTCTGAGTCACCTACCCTATAGGACGCTGAAACAAACTTATGGCTAGGACGGCGCGAAATAAATAATCCCTCAGACTTTCAAAAGTAATTAAAAAGAAATATTTACCAGGTGACCGATGGCGCCGATCTCGAGACCTTGATCTACTTCGTCTTCTGATAGGACTTTTTCTGTCTCTGAAATTTAAAAAAAAAAAAACATGAAATTTTTTAAAATAACAAAAAACAATACTGAAATTTTTGCTTTTGAAAACAGGAATTTAATTCAATCCATTATGGCATTTATTCTAAATTGCACAATTCAAAATTATTATGCATACTTTAATTGCTGCTTCTTAGCTAATATGTCAAACCTGACGGAAATTAACCTACAAATGAAATTATGCATTATCTAAATTTATGATAAAATTTAAAAAGACGAGATAACCTTTAAGTAAAAATAAATCTATTTTATAAGACTTATATTAGAAAAGGTACCAAGAAAAAAAAAAAGTTCAATTTTAAATTAATTTTTATATACAGAATATGTAATATCCATTTGCTTTAATCAAAATAATAGTTATGTTATCTGTTAGGGTAAACTTGTTGAAAAAATCTATCATACAACCAATAACATTGATGAACAGCTAAAATGTTTGTCACCCCAGACTATAATCATATTTTATTTTTATTCTTTATTAATTTGTCTTGAGCAATTCCTAAAGTTTCAGTAAAATGATTTTTGTTAAATAATTACAAAAAAAAATATTAATGAACAAAGATTTGTTAAAAAAAATAATGTTAACTTTAAAATAAATCAGGTTTAATATATATAAATTTATTTACCTGAAGACAAAAGTTGTGTTTTTATGGCATATTAACCCTAGCAGGTTATTTAATGCCAAATCCTCTTTAAACATATATATATTAAATATATAGGATTTGTAAACGAATAGCTTGTAGGTAACATTTTCAAACAAGCCAGAGCTCATTTGTTTGAACAATGGTTAAATGGTTCCCAGACTTGCTATGTAAGACTAATAATTCTATATCGGTCATTTGTTTGCACACAAATGGTTTTAAGTCTACTAAATGATTAAACATTTCTATTTGACCCATAGATGGCACTTTAACAGATACTACCACTCTGGGTCAAAGTGGACCTGGGAGTAATGGCAATGAAGGGGTACTCCACATTCTTCAAAGCTCTAGAACTGTAGCCTCACCATCAGATGGTTTAGTATCAAATTCAGAACACTCTTGGAGTGGTGGGGGTCTTACCCCTCTGCAGAATCAACAGGACAAAAGAGAAATCTTACAGAGAAATTAAAAGTTTGACACAACTAAGGTTACCCATATTATTTTTCTTTAAGTGTTAAGTTTTTAAACTAAAAAATAATACATACATCCCATAATACTTGTTACATTTGCATATAAACTTTATGCTGTAAATGTAACATCTATTAAGGGAGAAATGTAGTTACTTTTTTTAAAAAAAAAAACACATTATAATGAAGGCATCATTGAAAACATTGCATAACAATCCACTCAAATATTTGGTTTGGTTATTGTTTAATGACACATTAATCCCTAGTCAAATATTTTATAGTTGGCCTGATTTTTAAAGGATATAAAAAAAGCCAATCATCTATGATGAAAACAGAACTGTACATTTCTTGTATTTGTTGGAGAAATTTCCTACATTTAAAGCCAAAGTAATGCAGCTTTTAGTTACACATTCAGTCAAGCATTACCTTCGATGTGGAGAACGACTGCGATTTCTTCTGGTTCGTGGAGAAGGACTCCTGTAAGATTTATCATTATCTTTATGGCCACCTCTTTTTCTTTCAGGAGTTGGACTTTGATGTGGTTCCTAAAAGTAAAGGTATCAGAGTTAGACAAAATTAATATTCTATTTTTACAAAAGAAATTTCCATTTCTAAAGCTTTCAGGTCAAAGATTTCCAGACTGTAAATATTAATCATAAACACAAAATGGAAACTTTTGCAAAATCTGGAAAAAACATTATACTCATAAAATGAATATAATTAAAATAAAGAGCACAAAATCAGTAAAGTCAACTTACTATTACTTCTTCCTCTTCTGATGATTCCATGTCTTCAATGTCTTCATCTAAGGCACTGATCCTTTGTTCTAATTGGTTGGTATCTTCGAGAACATTTCTTTTCTGTAATGTTAAACTTTCATTACTGAAGCTTATAATTGTGCTAGCTTAAATATGTTCAGAAAGAAAATGTATTACTTTATTTTTAATAATTTCGTAGTAAAAACGTTGTATACAAATTTTTAAATTTGTATCTAAAAAGTACAAAAATAAGTTAAGTGTAATATGACAAAAATGCTGTAGAAAAATAAACTGGATACTTTGATATTCATTAAATAACCAGCCAATCATTGTTTTAAATATACCAAAAAATTTTAAAGAAATATCTAGAAACTTTAAAGGTAATTCACAATGATAAACATTTCTGATTACCTGCCATAGATTCAATTATGCATATTAAAGTTTTCAAAAAATTGGTTTTAAAAATACAAAATTATTTTTTCAACAGTAAATGATTTATTCCCTCTATCTGTAAAAGTGAGAACTATATATTTTTTTATGTTTTGAAATTAAGCATTCTTTTAGACACTATCAAATTGTATGAATTTTTAAAAAAATGTAAATCCTCAATTTCTTCATATGATATGCAAGTAGCATTAAAAACAAACTTTCAACTAAATTGGTGAAATAAATAGAAAATATAAGGTCAGAAAAGATACAAAAATTGTTAAAACAAATTCTTCTCAATCAATATTCATAATTATATTCAGATCTGATAAATATACTAAAAAGAATTAAAATACTAAATAAAATAAATCAAGAAATTTGTGAAAAATTTTCTGAATTAGAAAAAGTGAAATAATTTTCTAAATATACAACAATGCTATAATAGGATCATTAAATTGAATAAATTTTATTCTCTAAACTTTTTAAAATGAAAAAGTAAGTTCTTTTAGAATAAACACCCTTTAAAAACTGTGTATTCACAGACTGATATTTTGAAAGAACAAACAAAACAGAAGACAAAGCACTAAAAGTTCCCACAATGCTAAGGAATAATTTTAACAAGTTCATAAAATACCCCTATGATAATTTAACAAAGAGGATAGTGAAAAATATATACTAACATATCTATTATAAATAACATGAGACATTGATAATACCTAGACAGAGAAAATGATAAAATGAATACTACTTCAGTCTCATAACTATTGTTCCATTTGCTTATAAATCTCATGCACTAAATGTAGCAATTATTATGGGACAGACATAGTAATAAAGAAAGATAGACACTGGATAATGGAATGAAGATAAAGTTTCTGGCATTTGACAGTTCAGGAAAATTATCTTAAAATGGCAGAAACAAGTACAAAAATAGAAGAAAAAAGAAAAACTTTTACAAACCTGAATTCGAGGTAGAATGATGTCGCAAACTCTTTCTTCACGTAACAATTCATCTATGAATTCATCCATATGAACAATTTCATAAACTATGAAAGATGAAAATTTTTGTTCAAGAATCATCAAGAGATATTAAAAAATAGATTTTGGAAATTATTTCAAAAACTGTTTTAAAGGCCACAAATTATTTTAATGGCTAATAGTTAAAAATTTAAATAGTTACTTAAGTATTAATGTCTATAGTGATAAATCTTGGGTAGCATCATATCTTCATTAGTTTTTTAAAACTATTTAAACAATGTTGGCTTTAGGTTTATGTAATTTACCTGTTCCATTCTATCAAAGAAATTGAAATGTTACATTTTTTTTCTTAGGTTTAATCTAAGTGATATCTAGAAATTCAATTATTTTATATGAAATTAAAGTAAACTTCAACAAAAAGTAGATAAATGGAGTAATATATACCATGTTTCATAAATATAAACATTCCAATACATTGAGTGAACAGTTTTCTTGTTGGAAGGTGTGAGATATTAAATAGTGTTATAGAGAATAAACTTATGGCGAAAAGGGTTTTAGTTCCACTCAACACACAAATGGTTAGTATCAAGTCCAGACTCAATAAAAATTACTTGATTTAGTTCAACATTAAATCCAGATAAGTCAAAGCTCCAAATAGACAAATCCAAATTGGCAAGATGCTCTTTTCATGCAGAAATCATCACATTAAATGGGCCACATGAGTCAGGTTGTTTTATAGTAATGAGAAGATTCATTTTACCCAGAATGCAATGTCAATGGTTATTTATATTAGACAGGAAGTTGTTTAGGGCCTTTACCAAGAGGATAATCCAATAGCTCTTCCTACTAGATTTATAAATTTTGTATGCTATAGTAATTTTGCGAGTGTAGTCAAGGGTGACCCGAAGGCTCCCTTTTCAATAACTACTACACCGAGGTGTAGGGAAGTGCGCTACTCCTTTCCCTGGATTGCTCCACTTTACCCTGGATCCACACTTTATAATGCTGAGTGTTAAGAAAGGCGGCATCAAGTACCATTTTTCAAGTCTTTGGTATGACTCAAACGAGGATTGAACCCCAGTCTTCCAGACCATTGACGAACACTCTAACCATTATGCCAATAGTAACACAACAGAAATGGTACATTTATAAGCATAAAGGTATATATTTTAGTTGGGGTAATAGATTTAGAGACTAAAACAATTTGCAATTTAATAATAATAAGTGTGGAGTCAGCATTTACACTCACCCTGGTCATTATATTTTATGAAGGGAAATAACTATTGAATGCTAATCATAAAGTACATACCTTTATTAATAATTAATTCTAATATCAATTCTATAAAGAAAACATAACTCAACATCAAGCTTAATAACAGCATTAAATAAGTGCCAGTATTAAAATACAAAAATGATTTCTAATTGCAATATGCTTCTTACCTCCTGATTTATTTTGTCTCCTTAGTTTTCTGTAGTCATTATAAAGAGGCTCTAGATACTTAAAACAATCCAAAGAAGTTCCCACCAGTCTCATATACACAGCACCAAGGGCACGCACATACCTGAAATTAACAAAAGATTTTCATTCACTATATATACTAATTGATTTGTTTGAACATACCCTCTATTTTGAAAATTTTCTAAAAATAATTTGCACACTAAATAAGTATTGAAAAAAAATTATCTGCCTGCAAAAGGGTTAAATATAAAACATGGTACATTTTTTTGAATAGAGGAGTAATTGGATTACAAGAAGGTGTTTAACCTACTTTCCAAGTTAGGAGGTTTCGTCTACTTCAAAAATCAGCATTTAGAATTGTTTTTTTTACATTGACCTCTTGCACCAATATGAAATTTTCAACTATCTCACTCACTAAGAGTGTATAGTTAGGCTTCAAGTCATTATTCAAGCAAGTTTTGTTAAAGACTATGGAACACTGTTTGTTATTTTATCAGAACTATTTTCTATCCAAGGGCAAATTCTGGCTTTTGTATAGATACAACAAAACATTAGATGTTAAATACTTTCTGAATTACCTAAACATTTTCCTCTACTATTTGCAATTGATGTAATATAGATGTCTCACTTCAAATCAGTAGTAAAATAGATTCCTAAAAGTTTGTCAAAGCCACTGATCTCTTTCAATCAAATTCCATCTATTCAAATAGTGGTGAGATCAGGAAGGTTTCACTGGTCATGGAAAGATAAGTTTTGTCTTAGCGGTTTTGAAGGATACAAGTCATTTTCAACCTCATTACACAGTCAAATAAAGGTCAGCTGATTCAAAATTTTAAAATTTCTTGAGGTCACATGATAAAATTTTACATCATCAGCAAAAATAAACAAATCACCTGAGCACTTGATTTACTCCAAAACAATAAAAACATGTACAAAACATTTCCCTTTTACAACAACTTTCAAATATATTGATATAAATATATGAAGCTTTTCTGTCAATTAAATCTGATTTCTCTTTTATACAAATAATATTATAGAACTCACTTGAAATCTTCATTCTTGATGAACTCAACTACAATATCTTTTTCTGGTTGAATTTGTAACATTTTCAGCACCAAACACAAGAATGGTGTTGGCTTAATGTTCCCACCAAATACTCCACCAATATATTTCAGTTCCATTGCTTTGTCCACCATCAGTTCCGCTAAAAAGAAAAAGAAAACTTCAAATTTTCAACAAACCACAATTAACAGTTACAGCATATTTTACTGAATAGTAGATTGTAATAAACAACTTCAAAATGTTAAATACAAATGTCAAAATCAATTTATTTGAAACATACGATACATCTAGATGAATCCATGGTTTCATAAATTTGCTAATTATTGATTCTAAAAGAATAAATATCTGGTTTTGTAAGTTGATATCACCAAAAAGCAGGTGGTGCCAATGTCAGTAACATCTGATAACACTCTTCATTCTTCATAAATTTTAAAATAAATTGCTAACGATTATCATAGTTTTTATTGTTTTTTTATTTTTGTTGAATAACTTGCTTAAATGCTGTCTTTGGTGGACTCTACTCAATGTCAAGTCACTTTTAGTCTATATAATTTATATCATTATTCACAAATGCTACTACTTCTACTACTATTAATAATAATAATTATGAAACTTTCTTAAAAAGAAGAACAATAATCACCATATATACTTATGTAATGAATGGCCCCTAATTTTTAGCCACAAAGAAGTGTTATCCTAAAGGTTAGACATAGAAATAAGATAAACTTCCACATTTCAAAAACATATCTCATGTAATGAATGTCAGGGCCTTGTGCTCATATGTAAATGCAACCATTTACAATATCTATCGCATGTAATAAATGTCAGGGCCTTGTGCTCATATGTAAATGCAACCATTTACAATATCTATCGCATGTAATAAATGTCAGGGCCTTGTGCTCATATGTAAATGCAACCATTTACAATATCTATCGCATGTAATAAATGTCAGGGCCTTGTGCTCATATGTAAATGCAACCATTTACAATAAATATCTATCTCATGTAATAAATGTCATTGCCTTGTGCTCATATGTAAATGCAACCATTTACAATAAATATCTATCTCATTTAATAAATGTCAGGGCCTTGTGCTCATATGTAAATGCAACCATTTACAATAAATATCTATCTCATTTAATAAATGTCAGGGCCTTGTGCTCATATGTAAATGCAACCATTTACAATAAATATCTATCTCATGTAATGAATGTCAGGGCCTTGTGCTCATATATAAATGCAACCATTTACAATAAATATCTATCTCATGTAATAAATGTCATTGCCTTGTGCTCATATGTAAATGCAACCATTTACAATAAATATCTATCTCATGTAATGAATGTCAGGGCCTTGTGCTCATATGTAAATGCAACCATTTACAATAAATATCTATCTCATGTAATAAATGTCATTGCCTTGTGCTCATATGTAAATGCAACCATCTATATAAATAAAAATGTAAATGTTTGTTACTAACCGATAATCTCCAGTTTTATACCACTAATTGGTTTAAAATTTTGAGAGAGTATTTTATTCGAATACGGGCGTGTTGTTATATATTTAAATTATTGTTATAATTTTTAAAAAATCTAAACCGTAGATCTACCTAATTCTCCAAGTTTGAGCATTTTCATTGCATTGCACTAACAAAACTTACGCAACGATGTGCTGTTAGGGCAAAAAGTTATTTCCCTTGGATTGTATATTTAAAAATACTTTATTTAAAAATTAGTCTCGATCGGACAGCGCTAACAAAGTTTACATTACAATATGTTATCTTATAATGCGGTAACAAACAATATACATAAACCACAGAAATTGGATCGAAAACAAAAACGACGATGTTGCACATATAAGTGGCTTCTGGGTAAAATTGGAAAATAAAATATTAAGTCCAACATCCCATATCATTTATTTACAATTTACTAACATAGTACTAAAAAAAAAAGACATGATAGATTTCATAAGGGAGATATTTGCTTTCGGATTAGCATATATTCACATTTCTTTTCATTTCTTGTGGTCAGTCTTCAATTGATCATTTAAAAACAAAATGTTATTCTTTCAGATAGTTAGGCAATCATTTTCGATAAAATTTATGAAACTCACAAGAACTAAAGTTTTTGATTGGTTATACAATTTTGTAGCAAATTCAAAGAAAGAAAAAATAAAAGTGAATACAAATAACTTTTTTTTTTTAGATTTACATCAATAATAGTGATTTAGTTCAGGGAGTTGTAATAAATCTAGCACACACAAAAAAAAAAAGAAACTTTTGTTATAGCTTTTAAACAAGACTGATATTTTCTTCCACTTACAACACGTATTCATTTTACTTTACCTCTTTTTTATTTTATAATAACGAGCATCATTCCGGCATAATCTCCCCAGCTATAAATTGAATTAATCAAGTAAATTTACTTCCAACTTTCACAGAAAAATTAACTATTTAAAATTGATAGTATTTTAAAAGTTAAACTCCCGGGTGAATATTATTACAACACAGTCGGCAATAGTTGAGTACAGTAGAAATAAATCTCAAAGACACGTTGACTTTGTAATGAGAATGAAATACCTGTCAGAGCGAAACATTCTTCTTTCCAGTAACGGCTTTCATAGATCCTGGTTCGAATAATTTTTTCCACTAAATATTGTGGATTTGTTCCTTTCACTGAATGTGCATCTTTAACTGTTCGGTTCGCCATGTCTAACGCATGTGAAGAGCTAGTATTCAAGGGAGATAATCTATTATAACTTATCGCTTCATATATCAATCTATAACGTATTATTATTGACCATGACCTTGAAAACAATCCCTATCATATCGTATCAATTTATTCCATTGTTTTATTCAATAAATTAATCGATCTGTAACCGAGATTATTTATTTATCTAATACTTATTTTTGTTTTAATCTTTTCCAGATGACGTCTAATAATTTAGCTTCTTGTCATCAATATTATTTGATATATATTACATCCACTAACCCCTGAGTATAAAAAACTTTTTTAAAACCTTCATACTTGAGAAGGTCCATAATATCCAAAAATGTGAGAAAAGTCCATCTGAGGGAGGAAACAGAGGCTGCAATGAAAAATCTCAAAGCAAGCAAATACCAGAGTAGAGAGAGTTTGTGTAGAACTATCAAAAAGCAGAGGCAAAGCCACAATAAAGGCTCTGACAGTACTTTGTCAAAAAATCTGGGAAAAGAAGGGACCTAAAGAAAGAACTAAGTCACTGGTGTTACCTCAATCTAAGAAAGATAATCTCCGATAATAGAACCATGCTTGATCAGCCATTTCAATAAAGGCATGTGCTGAGTGATCCTTAACCAACTTAAACCTAAAGCTGATAATCTCCTGAGAAAAGCAAGTAAATTTTAGAGCAGGCCAGAATTTAGTGGAACAAATATTGAACAGAAAATATCAATCCCCACATTTTTCACAATTCTACTGATTTTAAGAAAGTTTTTAACTGGGTGTGACATAAGACACCAGTATGACCCCAGAGATGTTAATATAGAAGAACTTGTCCAAATCCTCCAAGCCCTTGAGGAATTGACCAACAGTACGGTTTTCTTGAACAACCAAATTGGAGAAATTTTCAAAACCATTGTTCGTGTCAAATAAGAATGTCTCCTTTCTTTAGAACTTTTTAACCTATTTCTTGGGAGAATAATGCAATAAATACTACCAAACCACTCCACCTTTATTTGTCTTAGTGGCAGACTAGTCTGTAATTTTCACTTTTCAGATGATATTGATCAAATCAGTGGCAGCAACAATGAAATCCAGGAGCTAATAAATAGACTTGAGCAAGATCCCAGGCACATGAGATGGAAGTTAGCTCAGAGAAATCTATGATTATGAAGAACAGCATGAACATCACTAGTGCTAACCTCACTATTCAAAGAAGTGACAAACTTCAAGTGCTTAGGAACCACTCAATCATGAGATGACACGTCCAGATATAGATTGCCACTCCTTGTGATGGCCACACTGGAAAGAATGTGGAAGAGTAAGATCAGCTTTCAGGTTAAATTCAAGCTCTTTAAGACACTGGTTGTCTCCACTTTTCTTTTTGTATGTGATGTATGGACACTTGACTGATTCTGAAAGAAGAATGAAGACCTTCAAAACCAAAATCCTAAGAAAGCTGCTTCACATTCCATATAGAGAACAAAAGACAAATGAATACATGAGGAGCTTTGTTTAGACACTTTTGGAACCCCTTCAGTCAACCATAAAATGATGATGGTGGTTTGATTCAGCAACATCACCAGACATAATGCCCTCTCAAAAGTTATCCTGCAACTGACAGAGCTTTCTTTCCAAAAACCTTGATTCATTTGAAGCAGTTTTCTAGTTTTTGTTGTTTCTGTCACATTTCAGGCAACCTATTTTCTGGCCTTTCTCATATGTGACATTCAGAAACCTCTCAGGAATGTTGAAGAAAACTTTGAAATCAATTCAGTGATACATGTTATGCAATATTAGCATTTTAAAATTATCACTACACACACAAAAAAAAATCACATTAAAACATCATAGCCAATACAAACAATTATTGCAATGTCTTAACACAATATATTCACCGTATTCCTACGTATATACAATCATAGATTACAATAAGGTATACATAATATAACATTAACACAACATAGCTAATACAAATTATTATTCGAATCTAACACAAAACATATTCCAACATAAAATACTAATATTGCATAATACTCCATAGTCTATTACAATATAACGTTTCATCACCACGATATTTACACTTCACTTACACTTATGTTTTGATCCACCATACATCTTCATCTATTATGCTTACAAATCAAAAGTTTATTTTCTTCGTAATTCAATGATGATGATAATTTGTTCCTTAGTTAAAATCATCACTACACACACACTCACACACATGAATAGAAAAAAAAAGAAATTTTATTTGGTCAAAACCTTGTTTGTCACAACTTTAGCTACACATCACAACTCACATATCCAGGAGACAACCTCAAATTTGCCACACGGCACATGTATCATCATACACACAAACATACTAACAATCACTTATATGATCACACACAATACGCAAATATAATCTACGCAACACACAGACACAAAGAGTTGTACAGAACCTTAACATTCTTTTGACTGTATTTTTCAATTTCTCCAAATTTTTCTTTCTCTGCCTGATGATTGTCATAATAAGTGGTTGCAAATAAGCATCCATGCTATTAAATGTATATATTATTTTATTATGTGGTTTGTAAGTGAATACTTTATAAGTAAGTTCATTTTTTTTAAATTACAGCTCATTTGTTTGCACACAGTTAAATGTTTTCAAGTATTGCTATTTAACATTATTAATTCTATCTATCAAGTATTCTGATCAAATTTGATATTAATCATGTTTGCACACAGTTAACTGGTTTTAAGCCTTTCTATCTAACACTAATAACTCTATTTAATATTAGTCACTTGTTTGCACACAGTTAAATTGTATTACTATCTCACAATAAATTTGATTTAATATTAATCATTTGTTTGCACACAAATGGTTTCAAGTATAGTAAATGATTGACTAGTTCTATTTGATCCATAGATTGGACCCTAACAGGTACTATCACTCTGAGTCAGAATGAACCTGGGAGAAATGGCAATAAAGAAGTACTCAGAATTCC
This sequence comes from Sepioteuthis lessoniana, assembly GCA_963585895.1. Taxonomy (NCBI): domain Eukaryota; kingdom Metazoa; phylum Mollusca; class Cephalopoda; order Myopsida; family Loliginidae; genus Sepioteuthis; species Sepioteuthis lessoniana. The sequence continues at coordinate 136,219,208 of OY757907.1, read as the reverse complement.
CCAAATCTTCAAGAATGGAGCCTCAACATCAGAAGGTTTAGTGCCATACCAGGGACAGTCATTGTGAGGTAGAGGTCTTACTTTTCTGCAGAGCTGCAGTCGGTGTATTCTACAGTCACAACCAATGGGTGATACATCTTTTTATGTGTAGGCAATCCTAAAAGCATACTCTCTCATAAGAAACTTGTTTAATGGTAGAATGATAAAGTTTGGGAATACTTCCTTAATGTTGCCACAGTAAATGATTTAAAGTATTGAAGCTGAAAAAGATGAAGAAAAAAAAAATTAATCAAGTTCCATTTTCTTTTTTCCCCACAACCAACAAGAAATTTAATTCCTAACCAGTTGCAATCAACATGTTAAGATTAGGGCTTAGGTTTTTCTTTTTTGTAATGAGAACTAATGAAAAAGAATAAGTATTTGTTTTTTCTTTGGGAAAAAGAAAATGCAAATTCTTTTCTTTCTTTTTAGAGTTCTGTAAATGATACTTGCAGTCTTAGGTCTGAACACAAATCAAATTCTTATTAAATTGCCGCGACCGGCCTACGAACGTAAACAGATCAGATTACATTTCGCCCTAGAGAAATAACATCCGGGCGCGGCCGGAAATGATGAAGCCCTTTTTCGACTCTAACTGGCCGTTATAGCTAAGAAGGGGAAAAATTAATATTTATCAACATTTGCAAAACACTTCCGTCAGAAATAATTCTATAAAAATGGAAGTAATACTTTTCGCTAGCCTATACCGGGCTAAAGAAATACTTATTTTCTGCGTCCATTTTTTGTAGAAGAACTTTCTATCCACGTGGTGCGACAGAAGTGGAGTTCCCTTTCTTCCATATAAAAAGGCTTCAGGTGGCGAAAATTCAGAGGTCTATGCGGACGCTCTCAGGGGCCACTCGGCTCGGGTCCTACGTTATTGTGGTTGCACCCACCTCACCGCCACTTCTAGTGGTCAATTCAACAACCTTTTTTTTAAGGTCCTTTTTAAAGGCTATGAGAGGTCACCTTCTGCGGGTTGGTGCATCTCTGGCAGTCATTAATGATCAGTCGAAATAGACGGCCTGGCGGCAAACACAAAGAGGACTCACTAAGACCAGCCGGTCTTAACCATCGCTCGGTTCCGCTCGTCCGTTTGGCTGCGCAGCGCTAAAGGCAGGGGTTGGCCTTTAGCTACCGCTCCACCATCTGCGCAGCGCTAAGATAACGCCAATCTTAGCCTCGGCCTCCTGGCCTGTTTGCTCAACAGTGCAGAGCTTTGGTGCGAAACAGCCTTAGCCACCGCCTCGATACGTCCGCACAGCTTTGGCGCGAAACAGCCATAGCTACCGTAAACGATACGCCCGTACAGCTATCTGGCTTGACAACGTCCAGCAGCAAACATCTACAACGCGACCATACCAGCTAACAATGTAACCCATCCTAGCTGAAGACTACATACAACCGCCACAGACATTTACATACACGTTTGTAATTCCGGTAATAAAATCATCACTTTTGTTGTACCTATTGACTTGCCTTCTGTCTCCCTTCATTGTCTTTGGCCATGCATACTCGCAGGACACACCCTTAAATTCTTTGTGGAGTCAACGCGCTTATCGGCTCCGCAACAAAATAATCTATATTTGCAAATTGACTTCCACAATTTGAAAAAATAAAACAAAACATTTATAATGTTTCAAAAGATGATCCCAAGTGGAATGTTGAGACATATGTGCTGACATTACATTGGAATATTATTTTAAAATGAAATAAAATGATTAAAAGCTTTTTTTCCTCCCTCCTCCTTGTGAAATGCTTGTAAATATTACGGAATACAGGTTCACAATACAAAACTGAAAAGAAAAATTTTAAGCTTTATTTGGAATATGCATTCTTCTATTTTACTATCACATCAGTTTATGCTATAACTGACAAACTTGTTGACACTTCATTTGAACTCTTTTTACCCCCCCCCCCAATTTAATTCATAGGAACTTGATTCAAGGAGAAAGTTTATTTGAAGATTAAATTATCGGATAGGGAAAAAAATTTACTCACCTTTATCTTTGAAAATAAGCAAAAAAAAAAAAAAAAAAAAATCGAAGTTGTTGGCTTCCCTCTACTACACACACACACAAAGCGATAATAATTACTGCCCTTAGACGATTATACTTAAACTCTACAGGAGACTCAAAGGAATCACTATTTCTTTTAATACAAAGAAAAATTGATAAAAATAATTAAATACTTTTATTGGAAAAAGACTGAGGTTGTTTTGCCTAAAGAATTGACGCAAAGAGAAAGAATATGAACAAGTTTGAAGACTTCAAATTTAAAAAAAGATTCACGGAAGGATAACCAATGTTGACACAAGGAGAAAGTCTTCCGTACATTTCAGAAGGCAAACATTGTTATTTCAACCATAACAATTAAAAAAAATCTCTTTAAAATAAAAGATTATGATGATAGACATTTATAAAGCCCATTTTTCGATTCCTAAAATTCAGTTATATATAAAGATTGAGAAATTAGAAAGCCGGATTAAATAAAAATAAAGCATTGAAATATATTTTCAGTTAAAGGAATTAAAAATCTCTTAATTTTTCTGAGAAAACTTTTTTTTGCAATTCCAAAAGATATATCAACGAAAAATCAAGTAAAATTTTTCCAAGCATAATATTTTTTTTTTTTTAAAGAATTCACGACAATTTTACCAAAATGGGTCTTGATTTTATTTTTCAGACTTATCTTAATACATAGATATTAAAAATCAGACCAATCTCAGTATATTTTAAGATTTCATAAAATGAAAGAGCGCGTGGTGGTGGTGGGGGTGACTCGATCAGGTAAAAAAATAAATTTTAAAAATTTCCAAATATATTTTATGAAAAACCCATTTTTAAATCAAATTCATCTTAAAGTGAATAAGTACCGAAAATTTCGTAAAAATCTAATAGACCTTTCATAGAATTTTTACAAAGGCCAGTAGCAGTGAGGAGGTGCGCGTAAAAAGTGGTTACATAATAAAGTAGATTGATCGAATGGATCCAAAAAGTAGTTTTTGTTCATAATTCCCCCCCCCCGCCGTAGAGTTTTTGATGGTTCTTCTGCAGGCACCAAAAAAATTATAACGATAATATTAACCTTTAAACAAGTTTTATTTGTGTTAATAGAAAAGGGTGTACTTTTACACGTCCCACTAGGCGATATTTAACGGACATTGTACACACAGCGGTAGTTAACTTAGAGAATATATTGTTCAATAATTATTACACTTTAAATACTGTTTGGAATTCCCATTGTAAAAACTTCAATTGTTTGTTATTTTAAATTTCTGTTAAAATAACTATACTTTAATTTTAAAATAAAATTAACTTTCATTTCAAGAAAACCATTCTTGTGTGAGGTCAGCACACTCCACCAGACACGATCTCTTCAGAAAAAGATGTATTTTGGGATTTAGGTTTCCATAACACTGTAAATAGAATTCCTAGTCGTAGAAATAATTTTGTATTTTTCGTTCTTTTTAGGGTTCTGTACTTTAACGAAAGAGACCTGGTACTTGCATAAAAACGAACACAAAGTTAGGGGAGTTCAGTTTTGCATGGTAGAGTCAAATGAATATTTGCTGTCATAAATAAGAGCATAAAGTCAGTCAAAAAGTTATTCAGGCCAACAAAAAAAAAAAAAAAAGATCGAGCGTAAAGATTTACTAAAGAATGTTCTGTATGTTTTACTCTGATTCTTTTCTAACATAAGTTGAAATTACCTGGACTTCAAATACGTTAGAATTTGAAATCAACCTAAAATATTTAACCTTGGATTGGTCACACATACACACACATAAATAGATTTACAATTCATTACCTACATTTCATTTATTTTGTGAGGTGAAAACTGAAGCGTCAAAGTTTTGAAAAAAAAAAAAAAAAAAAAAACAACAACAAACAAACAATGTCCCAATAAGTAAACTAAGGAAAAAATTAAATTGAAATTACTAAAATATTCAATACGACTAAAATTGTTACTAAAAATAACAATGATACATGAACAGTAACAAGTTATGTAACTGGTTGGAAAAAAAAAATGTAAACTTGAATGAATAAAAACGAATCAACATTAATGGACATCTAAGTTTTATTCTAGAAAACTTATAATTCTTTGAAATAACATTGTTGTACGAGAAAGAATTTACTTCATCTTTTTAGCAATTCTTAAGAAACAAATGGAAAAAGTTACTTCTTCGGGGAAGTTCACAAGCTGTTGTTTTTCCAAATATCGACAAGAGGTTTTCTTTCAAAACGCATTTCAAAAGAATAAACAGTCGTTTGGGAGACATGTTTATATCCATCTTTTTGAATGATTGACGAGAAAGTCCTAGAGGTTTACTAGAGTTACCAAGCTTCGGTACCTGGAGGTAGTTCCCTACCCCCGAACAGTTTACTCTTATTCCTGAAAGTGCTCATGTACTGATCTGCATAGCGATCAGATTCATAATTCCCATACATAAACAGAAGTCCTAAAAATGCCATTGACTTGTAGACTGACCACCAACGGCGCTGCAACATAAATGCCAAACTAGTCATTTTTCAATGTTTAAGAAAAGACGTGGTAATCCGAAAAGTTTTTCGTTGTCCTTGTAAAACAAGGGGAGGTCACAGTCTTCTTGTTTCTTTCCTTTTAATGGAGTTCACTTTTAGTGTTGGTTATCTTTTTCTTTTTAAATTCTTGCGTTCTAGTGTAGTCCTTGTAAATGAGAACAGAAACCAAAATTGGCAGGCCCACAACCATACAATACCGCCGTATATAGTTTTTAAAGATCCTCGCCGCAGTCGGTGGTGGTTCTTCCTCCATGAACGCAAAGAACGACGAAGCAACTTCCGTTTGTTAAATGAGAATGTAAAAAAATTAGTTATCTCCCTTGTTGAGCTGAAGGAAACAAAAAAAAAAATTCATTAATAATTAATTATCTGGAACAAAATAACATTTCTATGTGAATAACTTTTTAAAATCAACATATTTTTTAAGCCTTCTCAAAAAAAAAAAATTATAAAATATATATATAGTGGCATATGGCTTGAGTGTCCACCAATGGTTCAGGAGACTGAAGTTCAATCCCAGGTTGATTCATACCAGACTCAAAAAATGTACTTGATGCCTCCTTGCTTAACACTCAGCATTATAACGTACGGATCAAGGTAAAGAAGTAGCGCCCTCCCCTAAACCTTGGTATAATAGTTATTGAAAAGGGAGTCTTTGGGTTGCCTTTGACTACAGTCAGCCAATTTACTTGAATATATAAATAAGAAGAGGTTAAAAACTGTCAACGGAGCTTGCTGAGTGTCAGTTTCTCGTCTAAGCAATCATCAGACCAAGATGATCTCATAGGTGAGAAACTGACAGTCACCAAGTACTAGTGACTCTGTGTCAACGCTATTCTTTGATCTACTTGTACTCTATCACTGATATTGAGCACTACCCATTGAATGCATTTGTAAAACAAAAGAAAAATGATATGTATGCATTGAAATCCCTTCACTTATGCTGAGATTGCTGATGGCTGTGCAGTAAGATATCCAACTGACATAAAGTCAATTGAGTTTAAATTCCAGCTTGAAGCATCTCGCATGTCAAGCCACACTGATAAGTTATGATACAACAAAACAGTCTGTTTGTGGATGACTATATATATATATATGTATATATATATACATATATAGTTAACTTTATAGTGGTTCTATCCCTGATATTGAGCACTGTAGAAGAAATATAAGTTGTATTCATTATTTTTTGCATCACGGAAATTATATCTATATACCTGTTATTATTATAAGATACTGTTGATGAACTTTGAATTCATGGTAATGATTCTTTGACTCTGAAGTCATACCTGATCCCAGAATCATTATCTGATGAAAACTTTGTTCAGTACACTACTATCATTTATGTTTGGTTTTTTTTTTTTTTTTTTTGCTGCATGTGTGTACATTATTTACCAAACACTTCCAAGAAAGTTTGAATGACTAGTGAATAATGGGAAAGATTGTGCAATTGCTATCACATCAAACAGAAATGGGACATGTATCAATGATATGTGGGTAGAACATCATCCTGTTAGAAAACTATGCAGAGCCACCTCAATAAAATTGCTTGCTTGTTTTGATAACAGTATAAATTACATAATAATGTAAATCATTTGAAGGGATCCAGAGTCAGATTACCAGTTTTAAAAATTAGTCATTTGCACTTGAACTATGTTGAATATTAACTTTCGCACAAAGTACAGAGGTATTGTAAGGTACTGCTGGTGCACTTTCGGTTATGATTCTTTGATGTCAAACCTATGCCTGACCCCAGAATCATCATCTAATGAAGGCTTTGGTGGCTGCATAGCCGCTGTTTTTTTGTTTTTTTTCAACATATGTACATAATAATACTTTTATTTGTATATATATATATATTGCACTATTTTTACATTTGATAGAAAGTACATAGTGTGCCATACTCTAATAATAAAAGTCGATAAATTTATATTTATATAAACTCAATAAAAATTTGTTGAGAGTTTATATAAATAAACCGGAATATATATATGTATATATATAATGTCATCCACGGACAGACTGTTTCATTGTATCATTCACTGTGGCCAAAAATGCAAGATTCTTCAAGTTAGGATCAAAACCCAGCTGACTTTATGTCAGTTGAACATTTTACCCCAGAGTCATTGTCATTCTCAGCATAAGTGAAGGAATGGAGTGCTCAATTCTTGAGAAGAGCAATAGCATTTCAGTATATGTAGCAGCCGGCAAATTTCCCTGCAAGAGTGTCCAACCCACAGGGGAGAGCATGTATATATTGTATTGGGTCTGTCTTCCTGGTCGCAAAAATTTAGTATTCCCAAGTACAGTTAAAATTAAAGCACAATGTTGAATAAAAAGATAACTTCAAATTACATGCATAGATTTATAGAAATTTTGTAACAGTCATAAACAAATAAGAAGACAACTGAAGTGAAATTTTTCTTCATTTACTTCAGTCTCAAGGAAGTTGAAAATTTAGTTTGGTTTATTTGTTTAATGGCATATCAACTTTTTATGGGTCATTTGATGCTAAAATTTGATTCCTATATAAATATTTGATTATTATCATAACTATTTATATTTTCAATGTTCCATTGCAATGATTTTTTAAAAATCATTCTTTTTATTTGATGATAATCATTCATTTTTACACAATTATATGGTATCCTGTGACTGATAATAATCCTTAGCAAACAATTATGGCTTCAAGTAACAATTCTTAATACTAATAATTTGTACTCAATTATATGATATCAAGTTTCCTATCTAATATAAATAATTTTCAAACATCTATTTGACCATAACAGGTACTATCACTCTTGGTCAGAGTGAATCAAATGAAGGGGTCTCTTCATATTCCCCATACTCTCCAGAACTCTAGAAATTGAACCTGTTATATATCAGAAATCTCTTTTGATTTACAAATACATTTCAAACCATATCACCAGCAAAATGAATGAATAAATGAATAAATAAATTAATAATAACACAGGGGGAAAAAAATCCAATGATTATACGTTTCAGTTGAAAAAGGTAACATTAACCAGATGTTGTTTAAATGAGATTTTATAACAAAAGGAACAAAATATGTTTCTGTGCAGGTAAGGGTCCATGCATCCATCCGGTTAAATTGTAAAAATAAATTTACAATTTTAAAAAGTCCTTTTTTCAACCAATCATAAACTTTCCTCCAAAGGTTTTCAGAGTCAATTCAATTCCAAACATGGATATAAAATGGTCAACAAAAGGTCACAAAAAGGCAGTTGACACTGGGACTGTTATCAGAGAGAATCACCACACTTCACATTTCAGACAAGATCAAAGACTGCTGACACCTAACTAACCCACATCGAAAACACCAAGTCCCGGCATTTCCACCACAAGATCAAGACCACTGATAGCCTACTAACCCATGCCACATTTCTGCTCACAATCAAGTCAGCTGGCCAAGAACAAATTTACACCCACACACCTCCTGACCCTTATCTGATGGAAGAAGAGAGCCTGTATCTTTTCTAATCTACTGACCTCTATTTTTCTAAAATAAACAAACTAAATCTAATCCTCTTGTACTTTGTAACCATATGCTTATCTATAATAAATTTCACCACCAGAAACAGTTTAGAGTCATACTCAAGACATCTCCTTAGGTGGGGGGTGGGGTGGGTCTTATGTCTCTGCAAAGAATGCAGTCTGGATATTCTGAACCTCCCTAACAAAGTGAATTGTGAATTTGAGTAATATTATGTGTCAAATGTACATTTCAAATATGTATATTATGTGAATGAACATAGCAGTGATTGTCAAGTATGTGTAGAAAGTTTATAATTGGAACTCTTTAGAATAATAGGTGAGAGAGTAAAGAGATAATGTGGTCTACATGTTACTATGAGTTTCTGCTCCCACTTTCTCCCCTGAAAATTGACTCTAATTCTGACTTCTTATTCATAACCTACTATTAGTTTCCAAGGAGTCTAAAATGAATAAAAAATGATTGGATTATAAATGACTCTTTAATTGATTCACATGTCATATAAACTGTTTTGGATTACATCCAAAAAATATCAGCAGTAGTCATATGAATAATTAAAAATAAGCTCCTGTGTTGAGCACTTAAACTTAGTCAGGTGCTTGATTACAAATTTTTAAATAACACTAATTTGTTGATTTTTTTAACATCTAATAATATAATATTTCTTTTATTTGGAAGGTGTTGTTCCCAATATCTATATATATATATATATATAATCATATGTGCTTAGAAGTTTGGTATTTATGGAGAAAGTGCATGATATTTGAGAAAGAGTATATATAGTTACCAGCTCATTGGCGTTGTGGGTAGGATGTTCGCCAATGGTCCGGGAGACCGGGGTTCAATCCCAGGTTGCGCCATACCAAAGACTTAAAAAATGGTACTTGATACCTCCTTGCTTAACACTCGGCAATATAAGGTATGTATCAAGGGTAAAGTGGAGCAATCCAGGGAAAGGGGTAGCGCCCTCCCCTACACCTCTGTGTAGTAGCTATTGAAAACAGAGCCTTCTGGTCACCCTCGACTATGGTCGCCAACTATATATAGTTAGTATAATAAAGATTAAGCCCACATACAGCAACTAATAGTTTCACCCTTTCATAATCATCATGTAATATTACATTCTGAAGAATTGTACAAATGACATAAAAGAATAGTACATAGAAAGTACAGTATCTAAAATAGAATTAATTTACATTACAAAAGATCTAAAAATGGTTTGGTTTGGTTGGTTGGTTGGTTTGTTTGGTTTTATGGCATATCAACTCTTGCAGGTTATTCAACGCCAAATCCTTTTTTATGTAAATAATCTGCTCTATTGAAAACAGTTCAGTTTAGCATAAGTACACAGTTTAATTGTCAAAAACATTTCCATTTCAAACTATTCAAGCATTTATATGTAATAATTCAGTTAAGTGTAAATACAGTTTTAATGTCGAAAAACAGTTCTATTTCAAATAATTCAGTTAAGCATAAGCACGCAGTTTAAGTGTCAAAAATGTTTCTATTTCAAGCTATTCAGTTTACTCAATTCATTTTAGCATAAGTACGCTGTTAGTTCTATTTAACCCATAGATAGGTCCCTATCAGGTGCTAACACTCCCGGCCAGAGTGGACCTGGGAACTATGGCAATGAAGGGGCACTCCGCATCCCCCAAAGCTCCAGCATTGCTGGAGCCTCACCATCAGATTGTTTAGTGTCATATCCAGGACACTCGTTGGGGGGTTCTTCCCCCTCTCCAGAGAAGTAGTCGGTGTATTCTACAGCCCCAGCTGACAGGCCAAAAAGATTTAAAAAGAAGTCTACTGAACAATAGAATTAATAAAGATAGCTTTCTTTAAAAAAATTAAGTGTCAGTTGTAATTTTCAAAAAACTATCAATTTTCTTATGTTAATTTTTTTTTCTAGAGGTGTCATAACAAGTGTAATAGAAATTTATTTTCGTTTGTGTCAGAATTTCATTTCAATAAACTTATTTTCATATATGCAGGAATTATATTTTGTTTTATTTTTTGGTGTTAGAGATGTTAAAAAATTCCTTAAGCTAAATTCTAAAATTTGAATAATTAAATTTCATCTTATTAGATTTTGTCATTTCATTAATGGTTGTTGTGTTTATTCTGTCATGATGATATGGTAAATAATGCCATAAAATCTTATTTTCATGTCAGCATTTGAATATTAGGTGTGATCTTTTGTTTCTTGTTGATTTGGTGCAATTTAACACACATTGAATATTTTAAAAGTTATCTTTATCAAATCTTTTGTTCTATAGATTTCTTTTTAGACCTTTTGTCATATGAATCCAACCCTATTTTTTTTTATTCTATATTTTCTATTTACTACTATCATGTGCCATTTATATCATTCTTCAGAATGTAGCATTTCCTGACAATTATGAAAACATGAAACTATTTGTTGCAATATGTAGTTTTAATTTGTTACACTGCTTATATATATATATACATATATATATATATATATATATATATATATATATATATATATATATCAGTACTAGGTATCACAAACTCACTTTGTGGGTTTGTGGCAAACCAAGTCCAATATAATTTGGAGAGTGCTTAATATCTGTGATAGAACTATTATATAATAATAATAATAATAATGAATAAATACATATTAGATTTTATAGATTTAATGCCATGGAAGTTTGTCTGCGACCTTGCATTTCATGAAGTTTTACTAACAACAATCATCAGGCTGATAATGAAAGAAAATGAAGAAATCAAAAAAATTGGAAAATACTGTCAAAAACCATTAGAATTGTGTACAAATCTTTATGCGTGCTTGTGAGTGTGTGTATGTGTGTGGGGGTGGGTTTGTGTGGGTTATAGTTGCGTATTATTGTGTGTAGATGTATAAGTGTGTGTGTATGTGTGAATATACATACACAGCACAATAAACTTGAGGTTATCTTCCGGATAGAAGAATGCTTTTATGTAGCAAGGTTTTCAACAGTATGGCCAAGAAAAAAAATTCTTAATTTGTTTCTTTATGTACTTGTGTGCATATTTGTGGAGGTGATTTTAACTAAGGAACAAAACATCACCATTGCATTTTGAAGAAAATAAAGTTATGATTTGTAAGTGTAAATAGGTTAGTGTAGTATGGTAGGCCAGAATCACAATAAATATCATGGTGGAGAGATATATTATATTGTAATATACAATGGAATATTATACAATATTGGTATTTTATGTTGGGATGTGATTTAAGTAAATAGGTTAGTGTAGTATGGTAGGCCAGAATCACAATGAATATGATGGTGGAGGGATATATTATATTGTAATATACAATGGAATATTATACAATATTGGTATTTTATGTTGGGATGTGATTTAAGTAAATAGGTTAGTGTAGTATGGTAGGCCAGAATCACAATAAATATCATGGTGGAGAGATATATTGTAATATACAATGGAATATTATACGATATTGGTATTTTATGTTGGGATGTGATTTAAGTTAGATTACAATAATAATTTGTATTGGTTATAATGTGTTGATGATATATTGCATATATATCATAGTGATCCATGATAGAACATACGTAAATAATGCAACTTAAGATGTTGCAATAATTGTTTGTATTAGATATTTTTATTTATTTTTTATTTTTTATTTTTATTTTTTTATTTTTCATTTTTTTATGTATGTGTGTGAGTGTGTATGATGATGATTATGACTAAAGAGCAAAATGTTAACATTACAAAATTAAGGAAATAAATAAAGGAAATGAATATATGGTATGACATGTAAGCATGATAGGTTTGGGACGTATGAGTAATAGATGGGGAGTTGTGATGGTTATTCTTATTAGCTATCTGTATTTTGTTAATGTTATATGACTTATACATTATTGTAATAAATGATGGAGTGTATATGGGAGATATGGTAAATATATTGTGTTGAGGCCTATTACTAATGCTCATGAAAACATAATGTCAACAGGTTGTTGGAGCGTATGAAGAAAGATATGGGGATTAATGGAGGAAGGGGATACATACATTGTGACGGGTGTGATGGTTGATGGAGGAAAATGGTACTTACAGTGCTTCAGGTGTGGTGTGGTGTCATTTGGGGGGGGCTATTATAGAAGTAGAGGTGTTAGATAGGTTATGTATATGGGTTGGAGTGTGAAAGAAGTTGTTTATTGTCATATCTGCATTCGGATAGAATTTCTGATTTTTTTGTTTAGCAGAATGTTTTGTGATGGGTAGGTGATGATAGCTAGTTTTTCATGGAGGCAATGAAAGCATTTTCTTGATGTCTTGTTGGCAGGTGCTAGCTTTAGTATCTCCCAGGTGATGGTGGAAGAAATGTTCATATCTTTTAGGTGCCATATGTATGAGGATAAAGAGGTGTTAGATGAGTAATTTCTATTTGTGAAAGATATATATATATATATATATATATGCAAGGATCAAGACAGGATGATACAAAAATAAACTTTGATAACAAAAATGTAAGGTTTGCTAGGTTCAAATGATGCATTATGGCAAAATGCTTTGTTGAAAGTGATAATACAACAAGTCAGTGTTTATCAGAAACAAAGGGTAAACAGAATAAGAAAAAAAAAGGTTAAAAAGAGCAAAGGAAATTGATAGTAAATAAGAGATAAGTAAGGAAAAGAAATAAAGAAAACTAAACAATTATTTAGGTTTGAGGCTCTGAAAAGTGGTCTCTAAATTATCTCATGAAACAATGGCATAGAGGCTAAAAGCAAGTACTTCTTGTTGGAATCAACCTGCAGTCATGAGTTCAATCTTGGGTTTGGGTTTAGCAGAAAGAAAAGTGATTTTACAAGAACAAAATCATTAACTGATACAAGATATCACAATTCTTGGGCAGTAAAATGAGAACAGTTAATTCTCATAGATAAATGGCTGGATTCAAAATTTTCTTATAATTACCAACTATGACAAAAAACACCTGTAGGTTTAAGCAAGAACCAATATATATATATATATATATATATATATATATATATATATATATATATATATATATATATATTAGACAACTGCTCTACCATGAGCAGGATGTGACATAAGGTCAATTTTTAAGCAATACACAACGAGTTTAAATTCAGAGTTTTCCTTCTCCTAGACTGATTGCTATACCCAGTCTGTTCTATTTACCCATAACTGGAGAGAGAATATTTGGATTCATACCTTTTACAAGGGCATTAGCACTATGTGAAATGGAAACAGCCTCATTTAAGATTTGAACTTGGGTTGCTGAGTCCATTTCCAATGATAACTATAATGCTATAGAAGCTTTATGTATAGTGAAGTAAAGCAAACAAAATAACAAGCAGTTCCATGTCAGACCCAATGATCATTTAAAAAATACATCATGAGTAATAGCTATTTTTGTAAGCATACAAATTGAACTATCATGTCTCTTAGTAGACAAACTCAAACAAATACCATCATCTTTAGATATATCTCTTACCTCTTAACTTATTTCATTCTTATATAAGTCTTAACTAGTCATACAACTTCTCATATCAAAGGATTGTGTCTTTTCCCTCTATGAAAATGAATATCTGGAATTATCTCTTGACATAATCACAGTGAAACAGTAAAAGCACACTTTGAATTTTCTTCTAGTGGATTTTGTAATGAAAACATTTTCCACAATTCTTACTTACTTTCCACAACTCTAACCCGAAAACTAACCCTAATAGCTCCTTTTAAAGATGCATGTATATTCCCTATTAATATCTATTTGTGGAGGTGTTGAATATAACTGGGCTTGTGTCAACATGTCCAAACATTTAGCATCAACAAGAAGACAGGAGAGCATGTAATATTAACAATATTTATTTTGAACTGACTGAAGTACAAGAGTGAACTTGGAGTGTGGAGAATCATAGTGTGACAGGAAAGTACATGGCTTGAATGATGGGCACACAGGATGATGAGTTTGTAAGGCTGAAGAGAAGGTTTATCCGTAGTGAGATGGAGAGAGAGAAGGAATGAGCGAACATCCACATTGTAGTAGTTGTTGTCACTTGCTGAGGTTGATTTGACTATTTTCAAATGTGAGCTATTGATGACAGTATTTTTGGATGCTGGAAATCACATGGTGACTGGAAGCTGGCAGTTTTATTGTGAATAAAATGTCTTTGATGGTTGAGTTAAAAAGTGTTGTAGACTGTAAGTCCTTGGCTGTTGAATGCCAAATCTTGACTAGTGATTAAATTGCTGTTGCCTGTATTTATACAGTTAATGAGTTGAGAAATGGATCCACCATAGAGACACCAAAGACTGATTCCAGCAGGGTGGTACTGTGAAAATAGTACACAGGAAGCTGATTTGTTGGAAAATGAATTGGAACATTGTGTGGCATACTGGCAACTATGTTGGCACATTCTACAGTGGTTTTACCACTAAGTGTTTTTGGATGCATTCCAAACTGGGTCATACTAAGATTATTTTATTTGGTCACCATGTATTTTTTGTTGAGTTTTTGATATCAATATTTTGTAAATTTTTTTGTGGTGTATTCTTCAGTTAAATGTCTACAGTGCTTAATATGATGCTTGGCTATTTTCCATGTAAGTAAAGTAAAGTTGGCAACCGTAGTCGAGGGCGACCAGAAGGCTCCCTTTTCAATAGCTACAACATCGAGGTGTAGGGAGGGCACTACTCTTTTCTCTGGATTGCTCCACTTTACCCTTGATATGTACTTTATATTGCTGAGTGTTAAGCAAGGAGGTATCAAGTACCATTTTTAAAGTATCTGGTATGACGTAACCTGGGATTGAACCCAGGTCTCCCAGACCATTGGCGAACACTCTACCCACTAGACCAAACTTTACCTTTTAAAAGTGTGTTAAATTTTACTATTGTTGCTATACTTAGTAATGAATTAGAACTTTTACACAATGAATGACAAATTCTCTGCCATGGAAAGATTATTAATTTTTTCATTCAACATATTTTTACATATAAAGAGTATTCTGGGAGGAATTTTGTTAGTAAATCTAATATTCCTTTCAACATAAAGTAAAATAAATTAAAAGAAACTAAAAGTAAGTTATGAAAGAGTACATCGACAATTTGAAGATGACAAAAATACGAATGCAATTTTAAATATGATATACCTTAGGCCGCATCTAAAATACTTTTTTATATAGTGTGGAACTTGCATAAATCATTAAGAAAAACTTACAGAAAATTAATTTGATCTGGTTTTCACTGTTGACATTCTGTTATGATGGAAACAAGAAATGACAAAGAAACATAATATTTTAAATAAAAACTTGTTATAAAACTGACATTTAGAATTTAATTTTTTTTTATCTGGGTGTTTTCATTGTATTGAACAGTATCGTCAACTAAGAATTTAGAGTTATTCCCCCCTAAGTTAGAAGTACCGTATCTAATATTTCTTCTTTTGTTGTCCATAAAATAACAAGTTTTTTGTTTTTGTTCGTATGACACACATGGATTTCTTTAATTAACTGCAAGTTGATTATGAAATTATCTGCAAATTTTCTGTATTTAGTTTATGCTTGATAATTTAAAAAGGTACTTTTTGTACGTTTCGTCTCGAACAATATGAGTTCGGGTTTTGTATCAACTATGATGGCAGCTTCCTTTATTTTTATATGAAAGTATCACACAAATGAATTGTCCTCTTGCCGCATGTATTGTATCGGTGAATCCTTCATCATAATTGACGGTTATAAGAAAATGTTAATATATGGACTACACCACAGGATTTAGGAATTTATTATCTTTGATGATATTTTCGATAATGTAAACATTAAACAACAAATGGCGTTCAGCGAATTTAAAGGATTCTTTTCTTCAGAAATCGGTTTGTTTGCGAGACAACTGATTTGTGGTGAGAAATTGATATTTCTACTTTGAACCTTTTAAGTATTTGGGGATATTTTCTTTCTGTTGATGGGAAGGAAATAATAGTTATCTTCTAAATCAAAGAAGAGATCTGGTAAAATACTTATCAGTTTGTTTCTTTGCTGTCCCCTTCAACATCATCGCCCAATATTCAGCAATATCTTCATCTTAAACCATCCATTCTATTTTATTATAGATCAATTAATAGTTATTATTTATCATAAATATGACCAATCCCACTGTCTGTACGGATGTGTCGGATGCCGTAGAATTGAATGAAGAATATGAGTTGTACTTAAAACCTATCGCTCGTATCAACGTCTCTGTTCAATTACCGCAGTTGAAATGTCCAGGAAAGACCATTTCTAACTGGGAAGTAATGGAGAAGGTCAAGAACATGATCAAGCCACATATATTTACTTCTTTGAAGGTGACCAAGAGTACTCTAGAGTTTATTCGTCTAGAAGGTGAGGCAGAAAATAAAGCCAATATTAAATCCCTAATCGGCAGATTAGATTCTAAATCTATCAAACTGAGTGGTTTCTCCGATATTCTCCGGGTAAGAGCGGCCGAGGCTAAAATTCATTTTCCAACCCGACATGATATGGCATCGTACTTCAGAGATGCAAAAAATATTAACGAAATGAAACCGGGAGAAAGACCCGATACTGTGTATTTCAAGGACCTCCCAACTCGATGGTTTGCTAATAAAGCTGATCCAAACAAAGACAAACCAAGTGAAACTGTCTTAAATCGAGTCTTCACTGTTTTCGGAGATATTCGATGCATCGACATTCCAGTTCTTGATCCTTACAGGAAGCAAATGACTGCTTCCAAGCCGGGTACCATACAGACATTTTCCTTTGGTCAGGATCTCACTTTTGAAGCGTACATCCAGTACAAAGAATATGTAGGTTTTATTAAAGCTATGGACTCCTTAAGAGGCATGAAGCTCATGTATAAAAATGGAGAGGATAAGGCATTGACTGCTAATATAAAAGTAAGTATTATTATTATTATTATTATTATTTAGTAACGAACGATTTTTTTTAGATTCAGTGTCTTTAGGGAATTCTGAATGACTTATTGTGTATTAAAGTGACCATATTTTCTGTGATATAGGATGTTTTTGTATAAAATAATTTGCAAAATCTATATTTGTTGGCGATCTTTCCGAATATGTCGGTAAAATAAGGGAGGCTACTCTTACAGAAGATATTTTTGCCGAGTCTGACTAGGAAGTGATTTCATGCATGGAAAAAATAATTGAAAAAATATCTAAGTGCAAAAGATTCCAACGAAAGAAGAATGTTTACATGTAGGCAAAATTTCCAGTGAAGCTTATAGTTTTTAAATAGATAATTGTAAACATTCATACACTTGATTGATTAAGAAATGGGAGTCCTATTTTAAAGATTGTCAATTTTTTGTCTATGGATCTATACATGTGTTTATTTCGTTAAAGTCTATAGTGTGCATGCAATTTATTTTTATTTTGAATGCATAAAGTATAAAATTAAACGTATATAAAATAAGAATTGTTGCCTTTTAGGTTAATTTTGGTTCGTTTGGTACCCAGAGAGAAACAAATTCTTTGAGATTAGCTTGCTAACCGTTGTTCTTTGGGCAGGTATCTGAAATCTCTATTCAGATACAAACTGATCTCCTTATGACTATCTGTATATACAAAACCACCCTCACCCACTTGATATCTATCTATCTATCAGCTATCCAGCCTATCCGATGATGATGTCCAGCTAATTTTTTTTAGTTTTTGGACTGACATTGCCAATTGTCTAAAGAGATATTCATGACCTCAGGTTTCTGTTGATGAGGTCCTTATACCTGAATTTTGGGCTACCTGTTTTACATGACCCTTCTCTAAGTTGACAGTACAGGATTTGTTTTAGCAGTTTGCTATCCTTAATTCTGTTCAAGCGGCCAGCTCATCTTTGGTTGCATTGTATGAGTGTATTGTACATGCTAGAGAGCTTAGATTTTTCAAGGATGAATTTATTTGGGATATGCTACCACCACTTGACATTTAGTATTTTGCACAAGTGATTCATCATGTAGATGTGAAGTATTTGGATATCTTTGTATACTGTCCAAGTTTCTGTGCCATACAGGAGGGTTGAGAGAACTATGGTACTGGACACTACACACTATATGTGTGTGTGTGTGTGTGTGTATATATATATATATATATATATATATATACACACACACACACCAACTCTACCAAAGCTAACAAACTCTACCAAAAACGTATGAAGAGTGTGGGCCTTGTGTGTGTGTGTATATATATATATATATATATATATATATATATATATATATATATATATATATATTCACACACAAGGCCCACACTCTTCATACGTTTTTGGTAGAGTTTTAAGATGTGAATGTATTTCCCTCTAAAGTAAACCCCAATGTTGAACTCACTAAATATAGTACAGTCAGCTGAGTTATTTGTGAGGCATGTTTATTTGTTTTTGACTTTTCAGAAAAAAAGAATTATACAAGCCAGTCATTTTTTATCTGTAATTCCATTTGAAAGAATTAAAAACATGTTGCCCAAGGAATGGTTACTGAAACTCTTTGAAACAGCCATTCAACCTTTTAGGGTTTGTTCCTATGGTCAGCAGTCTTTAAACTTGGATACCATCCTAAAATTCCCCTTGATAATCTCTTTCATTTCCTTTTGGCAAAAAAGAAAACTTTCCATTAGATTTAGTGATTATACAGTTTAAGTTTTTGTGCTCATATGAAAAATACAAAGGCATTTCTTATGACAGTGGTTTTTTCTTACTAATAACATGATAAAATTAATTTTTATATAAGTTTTTTTTCCTTTGCATGTTACTTTACTACCGTTATTGTTTATACCTTAGTTTATCAATCAGTCTTATTTCAACAATTTTTGTGTATCTGTAGTTTTTGTTTATTACATAATTTTTACCTATTTCATTTGGCCCAGTCAGCTGGGACTGCAGAATACACCCACTGCATCTCTGCCGAGGGGTAAGACTCCTCTAACAAGTGTCCTAGATATGACACTTAACAATCTGATAGTGAGGTTTCAGTAATGCTAGAGCACTGGGGAATGTGGAGCACCCCTTCATTACCATCACTCCCAGGTCCACTCTGGTATGGATTGGTAGCACCTTATAGGGTTCTATCTATGGGTCAAATAGAACTAGACTGTGTAATTATGCTAAACTGAATTGTTTGAAATTAACTGTTTTTACATTTAACTATGTGTAAACAAAAAACTGTGTACTTATGTTAAACTAAATTGTTTGAAATAGAACTGTTTGATCATTTAACTGTGTGTAAACAAAAAAACTGTATTCAAACCAATGACTGTGCTTAAACACCTATACTAGACTGAATTGTTTGAAATTAATTGAAACTATTTAACTGTGTGCCAAAAAATAATGAGCTCCAACGTGTTTAAAAATGTTATCTTAAAAATATGTTTAGAAATCATATATTGAATATATGTATAAAAAGGATTTGGCATTAAATGATCTACAATGGTTGATATACTATGAAACTACTGTGTATATATATATATATTTGTGTACATAAATGAGTCAATTATTTTGCCTTTGTACAATGGTAACTTCTATTTAAATGTAAAAGCAGAAAAAATTATAAGTATTGTATTATTGCATATTTTTGAAATTAGAATGTTAATCAACTCAATTGTATTTAGTCTGTTGTTATTTCAGCACACCATATTACATTTAAATATAAGTATTACAACTACATGTTCATGTGATAGTTTTGTTTTGTTTTACATCATTTTAAAGTAACGTGATTTATTCATTAATTTCATTAGAATATATAATTTCAGTTATATGAAATAATAGCTTATCATTCCAAGGTTTTCAAGTATATGTTTTGATTAAGTTCTAGTATTACTATCTGAGAAGATGTTTAGATAATGGCTAATTTTACAAATACTATAATGATTTAATGGGGGAAAACTCTTGGAATCACTTTATTATTGTAAATGTGATAGTTTTGTGTTGATGGATCTCATTGATTTGGAGCTGATCTCATGGCCACTAATCTACTACTCTAACTACTAAACCATTCCTGCCGATCCAAGTGCTTGTTAAAAGAATATATTTTATTTGATAATTTATAGATTTGAAATAATATCTCAGGTTCATTGATCATTAAATACAAGTTAGCTTTGATTTCTTTTTATTGATAAAAAATGCATTGGTTTTCTGTGGAGGAAATAAAGTAAAGTGAAAATAGATTTTTTTCACTTAATATATTTTATTTATTATTAATTTACTATTTCTCAATAATTAACTATAAACCCACTCAAAAGTTAAGCACAATCTTTTTTTTCTGCTAGATTCAAAATTTAATTGATTCATGTAATGTTATTGTAGATTTTTACTAAGAATAAATGCTAAATTTGTTTATATTTGTTGTGAAGTGGGACCGAGGGGTCCAAACTTACCTGATGATAAGTGTCCTCGATGTTTGATTTATTCTGTCCCTGCCGCCGTTTGCAGTTCCATCACTGCACATGGGGGAACAAGCCCTTTTAAGATGATTGTCGATTTGCATACATGAGCAAGTAGCTCAATAAAAAACATGAACAGAGGGTGGTTCAAATTTTGAAGCAAGACAAGCAAGATGGTGGATTTGTTGGTGAAGTCAACTGCTGCAAACTACAAATTTTTTCGGCAAATTGAAGTTTTCCACTTTGTTTCTTTTTCTTTTTTGGTGTCATGGACTGAATGTTTGATTGATTCTGGAGTTTGGTGGTGTCCTGCAGACAAACTTTTCATACAGTGAATTCAGTGTGTCAAGATGATCTGTGACCTTTGCAAAAGTATGGATGTCAAGTTGATACTACCATTGCACCTGCAAGGCAGCACTCTTGCTGTGTTCCAGCAACTAAACAAAAAGGAGAAAGGGAATTTGCAACATATAAAACAGGCACTCATAGCTGCCTATGCTCTTGATTCATTTAATGCATACAATAAATTTATATCATGATGACTTCGTCTGGAAGAGACAGCAAACAAATATCTAGCAGACTTGCAGTGACTTGATTTGCTTATCAGAGATCAGCGGATGGCACATTCTTTTTGAGACTGTCACAGCATGTAAGACAGCTGCTACAAGTGTCATCATGAATGGATACCATGATAGTAAAACAATTAGTAGCCCTGGTGTAAGTTATCATGACCAACACTGATGAACCTGAAGAGATTGCTGCTGTTGCTCAACCAACCCATGCGTTAACTGGGTCATGAAAGCTCCGGACCCAACCACTTATCCATAAATTTTTTGCTGGTATGTTCAGAGGTAGCTACTGACCAATCACCAGTCACACTGAATAGTGTGATGTTTGTAATGTAATAAGACCAGGCATGTTTCCTCAGAGTGTCAGGGAAAACACCATCAATGTAATTTCACTCCTCTGGGAAATGAAGAACAAGGACTGCCAACAACTGCCATACTTGTGAATAGAAGGAAATGTGCAGCCTAAGTGGACACTGAATGTATGCAAATGCTGGTCAGCAGATTTATGTGCCACTCTTGGGGGCTTGGAGAAGTGAGCATGTTAACAGATGGAAAGACACTGGGATCCTGTGGGCAAAGCTGAGTCCAATTGGGTATTAATGGCCCTGAGCACATTGAGGCCCTGGTCATAGACAGGCAGTTGTTGGGGTTTCATCTCATACTCCTGAATGACACCATAAGGGCAGCTGGTGGTGTTACCATTGTGCCGGCTAGAATACTGAGCTTTGCTGGAAAAAAGGCAACCGTGTGTACAGCAATTTGTCTTGATGAGCCTGTGTGAAGTTTAATCAAATGCAGAATCACTGGACTGCAAAGTGGAAATGGTCTAGAGGACAGGTGCCAATAAGATACCAGAGTACTGAATTCCCAAACATGTCCAAAGAAGCTATGAAGCTGAACTTTAGAGATGGATACACAATGATTGGCTGTTGCCCTACCCCAAAAGAAAGGCTTGGCCCACCTAAAGGACTGGTTCCCCTAATGGCTGTGATTCAACACAAGCACAAAGTGCATCCTGTTGGGGACTACAATGAACTCTATTAGCATGTTGATATGTTCATTGTTAATGCTGATGTTTGTGCAACCAAGTTGAAGGAATGGCGTAAGAAAGGTGTGAATGTATCTGCTGGATTTGAAGAGAGCATATCTTCAGATTTACATTGATGAATCATTGTGGCTATATCAAACTGTGATATCTAAGGGCCAAAGGTAGTACCTCATGGGACTGGGTTTCAGTCTAAATATGGCACCTCTCATCATCAGATCTGTCATTGATGCAGTGATGTCCCAAAACCAAACTATCAAGAGTGCCATGTTGGCATATAATGATTATATTTGCATCAACAAAAATTTAGTCTTGACAGCATGTGTAAGGATGCATTTATCCGATTATGGATTTTTTGTAAGCGTACATAGCGATTGTAGGACAGTGCCAAAGTTCTTGGCTTGCAGGTCTTTGGGAAGAATGGAACTCTCCAATGGAAGCAGAGAGGTGAAGTCCTAGAATTCCCCATGCTGTTACCTGTGTGGGGAAACTTGTGGGTCACTTTCTCCTCTGTGGTTAGCTCAGGGGGATTGCTAGATTCATCAAGTGCTAGGCAAATATAATATTCAATAGTTCAGATGCCAAAACTCACAAATTCTCCTTTGAAGATGATGGCGTAAAAGACAGTCGTCAGAGTTTAGTGAAGCAGTCTGGTGAAGGGAGAGTGGTGCACTACCATCTGGGAGATGGATTTATGGGTCGATGCAAGCACCCTTGCTACAGATGTGTCATTGGAGGATAATGGAGCAGTGATCGAGAATGCATGCTGGTTACATCCAGACAATGACTCCCAGCACATCAATTTGGCTGAGCTCGATGCAGTGGTGAAAGGGTATCAACCTTAACCTTCAATGGCAAGCTAAAGTGCTCCATTTGAAAACTGACTCCTTGTGCATATTTCATTGGCTCAAGAACAGTTTGAACAGAAAGGCAATGGAACGAACAAGGGTGGCAGTAGAAATGCTGGTTAGGTAGAGGCTTCAAACACTTTCATAGTTAATTGAAAAATATGGGCTACCTGTTGATGTAACACTAGTGAGGTCAGAACAGAACAGAGCCAACAAACTGACAAGAGTGCCACAGAAATGGTTCAAGGCTATGAAACGGGGAAAGAGATGGTGCTGGATGTTTGCGCTGCTGCCCTGAGTGAGCATCAGATATAGTGGGCACCCTGGGTAAGGCGAACAGCCTTCTTTGCACAACAAGTTAGTCTATCCATGACCAAAGCAGCCATAAAATCAGTGGTAAGATCATGTGTGGAGTTTCAATCAATCGATCCATCACCACTGCACTGGAGGAAGGGAAAACTGGATGTGGACACCAATTGGAGCCAGCTGGAAATGGACATTACCCACTACGGTGGTAATTACTTCCTAACTTTCATTGACTGTGGAGGTGCCCGTGGTGTAATGGTTATCGTCGTAGGAAATGGATACGGTGACACGAGTTCAAATCCTGGATGAGACTGATAGCATTTCATATAGCACTAATACACTTGGGAAAGGTATGAATCCAATTATTCTCCCTCCTGCTATGGGTAAATAGTAGGGCAGACTGGGTTCTTCAGCCTTGGTGAGGCAACTAGTCTAGGAGAAGGAAAACTCTGAATTCAAACCTGTTAAACTCCGCTTAAAAATTGACCTTGTGTCATATCCTGCCTGAGCGGAGGGGTTGGTAAATATGATTGACTGTGTACCCTTCCAATTTGCTATGTGGCATGCCATCAAAATTACCTGATGCTAAATGTCCTTAATGTTTAATTTCTTCTATCAAAAGAAAAAACATTGGATGAAAAATGTGTATTGGCAACTTTAAAAACAATTTACTGAACAATGCTGTCAGAAGCAAAAATGCATCTGCACACTTATCAGTATATTACAAATAATCACAATTATGAAAAAAAAAGCTCACATATTCTTAGGATTGTTGTTCATGAAGATGATGTCTGTTCTGTGCAGCCACTATTCTCACAAATGACACTTTCTAAATGTTTCTGTATGCTGTTTATTAATCTTCTGATTTGCATCTGGAGAATATTGCACAAGTTCTGTAAGTTTTTGAATAGGGAGGGATCTTAGCCTGCATTTTAAGATATAAAATATCCCATAAAAGATCAAGATTTCTTGCAGGCCATGGAAAAGTGTCAATGGGATTATGCTGTTGATATTTTCTTTACTCCATGTGTTTTTTAAGCACTGTCAGTCATAAAAATTGAATGTGATGCCAGTGGATGATCATTGAAATGAAGACTCTTTCAAGAAATTTCTCCTAGAATCTTTCAGCTGTTAAGGTTGCCTTCTAATATCACAAGTTCTAGTTTGCAATCATGCAAACAACTACTCCAGCGCTACCACCAAATAGAACCTCTTTCTGAATGTTGAGTTGATAATATGCAGTTCCTCTCATATACCATGTTTGAACTCTGCCATCAGTCATATGCAATAGAAACTAACTCTCATTGAATGAGTGCACTCTCCTCCAATTCATCCATTGCACCACTGTAAACATTCTTACATATGTCTTGGAATGAGCAATGGTTGCAGATAGGATGTCAGTAACCAGTCCACCAACCTTTAACAATACTGAAAGATACATTGACATGCCAATGATCTAAAAAAAAATGACTTGAACTGGGTTCATTTTTTGGCAAGTCTCACAAGCAACAGTTTTTTTTTTTTTTGGTCTTCTACTCCTTGACCTATCCTTTACATCATTTGTTATATGTTTTTGTACTTGACAACTGATTACAGTATGGGTTATATTGAATATTATTTTATTTAGAATCATTCAAATTCTTTTTTAAAAATATGCAAAATAATACTATTCATTTATGTATTTTGTAGAAATATAATGATTTTGAGAGTTGAAAGTTATATTGCTAATGCCCTGTTATATAAAATGAAATTTGTGGCATGAAAGTATTTTAAGATTTTTTGTCTTTTGTATTAATGTTTGAAAAATCAATGTCCCTTAAAGACTTGAAAATCTGGATTTGTAAAAATTTTACTTTAGAAATAATGAATCTTAACAGCTTATGAATTTTTGATCAAATTTAAAAATAATTAAATCAAAAATTCATAAGCTGTTAAGAGAATAATTTGTTTTTATTGCATGATTGTTTCAATTTACATATGTAAACAATGTCTTTATATATATATATATATATATATATATATATATATATATATACACACACACACACACAAATATCATTTTATCATATTAGTCGTTTCAATTTATATCATCATTTCTACAAAATTTCCTAATTACTCATTCTATTCATAATTTGGATATCAGGTTGATTTTGACAAAACAAAACATTTGTCAGAGAAATCTATTAGGAAAAGGAGAATGGAACGAGAGAAAATTGAAATTGCTGAAAGGGAGCGTATTGAAAGAGAGAAAAAAGAAAAGAAAGAAGAGGAAAGAAGAAAAAAAGAGGAGAGGTGAGTTTCTGATAAAGGTGATGATGTGATTTGTAGTTTTCTTAAATATAACTAACACTAATTGGCACAATAAATGGTTTAATACACTAACTTTTTTTTTACAACAAACAAATACAGTGAATAAAAGTATCTTTTTATTTATTCTTGTTTGATAATGTTGTATATGATATATGTTCACTGAAAAAGTAAGAGAGAGTTAGTTATATATATATATATCTGTATTGATTCCAGTTAAAGCAGAGCTATCTGTTTTGATATTGCTAAAGTAATATTGTGAGAAAAAATTAAGTTATCTTGAGTGTCAGACATTTCTTTAGTGATAAACAATAGTATTTTGCCAGAAATGCTATCATCTAAAGGCATCATATAAATTTGAATGGAATTAATAATAGTTTTAATGAATGGCTAGCAATTTAACACAATTTTATTTTCATTTTCATTTGTAAAATATGATTATTACCTTGTGAATGTTTTTTTTTTATTCAGAGCTTAAACTGGTATATTGCTAATAAATAGTTAAAGAAAAATGTGCTGAAGGTAAATTTTTTTCTACTGTTGAACATTTTCTAAATAAAAATTAATATTCTTATATCAGTATTCAGTAAAGCTGATATTTTATTTAATGTGCATATTTAAATTCTTATGTATATAAACTGTGTTTTTGTATTATTATTTATATTGTGCATATTTATATTATGACATACCTCTTTGATGATGCAATGCTGGGTAAAACCAAAACATTAGAAAAATGGATGAAAGGTTGCATCCTTCCCTTCCTGAAGAAAAGTGACCTCAGAATCACCTAAAACGACAAAAGCATAACACTGCTTCTCAATTGTATCCAATCTGAAGTTGAAAGTTGTTAGGAACAAATCAGAACAGTTTTTGGAGAATCTCAGATTCTGACTATTTATTGAATCATTGAAAAAGCATGTCCCAAAAATGTTGATGCAACACTTGTTTGTAGATTTAAGCATTTGATTCTGTACACAGGAAAGATTAAGCAAATACTTCTAGCCTATAGTTTTCTCAAAGAAACTTACTGCTATAATGATATTCTACAAAAACATGAAAGCAATGGTTTGTTCACCCAGTGGTGACACTGATATTTTTGACATTGTTGCTGGAGTCTTCCAAACGATACACTAGCACTCTATCTTTTAATAATCTTCCTGGATTATGTACTATGAACACCAATAGATCTAATGAAAGAAAATGGTCTCACATTAAGAGAGGCAAGAAGCAGACAATATCCTACTGAAGCTATTACTGATGCAGACTACACAGATGACCTAGTACTTCTTACAAATACACCTGCTCAAGCTAAATCTCTGCTGCATAATCTGAAGCAGGCAACAATTAGCATTGGTCTCTATGTGAACTCAGATAAAACAGTTTATGCATTTTAATCAAGATGGTGCCATCTCCTCATTAAATGAGAAGCCTCTAAAATTAGTACTCCAGTGACAATATCTCATCTACTGAAAATGATGTCAACATATGCAGCGATAAAGCATGGACTGCTATTGGCAGGTTAAAGACCATATAGAAATCTGATCTCTGATGAAATAAAACTGAAATTCTTCCAAGCTGTAGTCATGTCAGTACTAATGAATGGTTGCACCACTTAAACTTTAACGAACCACCTGAGGAAAAAGCTAGATGGGAATTACACAAGGATACTGCATGCTGTTTTAAACAAATCCTGGAAATAGCCTCCTACAAAACAGTAGCTGTACGGCCACTTACCTCCCATCTCATAAACCATCCAAGTAAGACAAACACAATATGCTGAAGCAGTAAGGACAAACCTATAACAGAATCCTACACATGGACACACCAATGTTGGCAAACCAGCAAAATTTACATTCATCTCTGTGCAGATACTGGATGCTGTCTAGAGGACTTACCAATATTGATAGCCAATAGGGACAGATGATAAGAGAGAGAGAGAGAATCAAAGGAATCTGAGCTGTCAACATACATGGTGCATTCAATAAGTTTCCAGACTTTTTTGTACAGGCATTTAAAATTGTTGTAGACTTTAGAAAGTTCAGAATGTTATTGCTATACATCTTATGAGATGACTGACCCAATTTTTATGATTTCAGGTTCAAAGGAACAGCTACAGTAGGAATTGGAATACACCCTACTAAAGTCTGATTGTCACAGCTGGTGAATTTCAAAAATGCAATCTGGACATGAGGACACTTTAGAAGAACGATATGTAATAAAATTCTGTTTTAAACTTGGAAAAATGCCACCGAAACGTATGGAATGCTTCAGACTGCTTTTGGAGCATCTTGCATAAATCAAGCATCAGTTTTTGAGTGGCATAAGAGATTCAAGGAAGGCAAGGAAGTCTGTGAAGGATGAGAGGTGTGGAAGTAGTAAGGAAGTCAATACACTAGAGTTGATTGGCCAAAGGGTTAGGATTAGGGTTACTATGTTGAGGTTTTAAGGGAGTTCAGGAAGAGATTCCGTCAGAAGAGGTCAGCACTCTGGCATTTCCACAACTCCATCCTTGTCACAGACTATTTGAGCAAGATGGGCATCAAGACAGTTCGTTACCCTCCCTATAGTCCAGACCTTGCTCCCGGTGACTTTTGCTTATTCCCTAAGCTCAGAGGCTGTCGTTATGAGACAAATGAGGAGATGAAAGAGGCTGTGATAAAGGTCATTGACACGCTCACACAAGAGGACTTCCATGGGGCCTTCCAGAAGATGTTGGAATGATACAACAAGTGCATTGCAACCGGAGGATATTACTTCGAAGGGGACTAGAGTTTCATGTGTGTACTATCAATAAAAGTGCCCATACGAAAAAAGTCTGGAAACTTATTTAATGATCCTCATACATTGATGATGATGATATTGTTATTAATAGTATATTCAATTTGATCAGGTTATTAAAAACTAAATTCATTTATTGAATGTACTATAGGCCGATTAAACAAAAAAGAAGAAAGGTGTTTCATAAATTGCTTAGCATAACAAACTTTAAATACTTAATGCAAAAAGCAAAAAGACCAAAGCTGACTTTCCAATGAGATTGTAAATATAAGATTTAAAAATGAACATAACAATTTAATTTTGTTAAATATGAATAGTCTACCAGAGGATAGTTGAATTTATAGTAGTTTTTCAGAAAGGCAAAAATTAAAACAAAACAAAAACTAACTCATGAATTTTGCTTTTGAAGGAAATTTTAAAAAATAACAATCAACAAAAAATAATTTTCTTTTTTCTTTTTCTTTTAATTTTAAACTTGTTTTTGACAAAAGCAGATGTACTATATAGAATGTTAGTTCTACATTAAACATTATTTTTTTAAATTCATCTTTTTTCACTTCCTGTAGACGGCAACGGGAATTTGAAGAGCAAGAAAAGGCACGTAAGCAAGCAGAGAAACTGCAACGACAGGAAGAACGGCGTCGTGATCGTGAGGATAGACGTCGTGAGAAGCAAGCAGCCAAAAGAAAACATGAAGAGGAAGAGAAAATGAATCTGAAGCTAGCACAAGATGAACGTAAATTATTGGTCACCCAACGAAAACTTGACTCTCTTCGCCTTATGACTGAACTTTTTAAAAATGTTAAGGTAATTTCTTTGTACTTGAAGCTATTTTCCTTAATACTAATTATACTATTATTCATTACAACCAGGCAATAATTAAGACAATTCAATTAACCCCAAAATGGTTTTACTTCATAAACCATTGTTGCTGAAACTATCACTGATTATTACGACAGGTAAAAATAAAATAAGTATTTTCTGCTATATTAAGTTAATTTTTAAATGATTCAATGTTTTAATTTACATTTTTAGTTAAAGTTTTTCTTAAAGGCCACTTACATTGGCCATTAAGTTCAACATTTAGTGACATTCTATTCATAATTTTAATATTAAAACAAAAAAAAATCAACAATTTACATACGTAAATAGGTATGCTATGAAATATACTCAAGTATGTAATTTGTTGAAATTTTTTTGTTTTTATTTTAATAAACATACAATAATATAGAAATGATACAAAAGATCTTGATATCTTTTTTAAAAATTTCTTTATTAAAGGTTATGAAATTGAAAGAGGATGAAGCTCGTCATCAGGCTGCTCTAGAGGAGAAGAAACGTTTAAAAGCTGAAGAAGAAAAAATGCATCAGTTGGAAGAGGAGAAGAAAAAAGCTGAAAGAGAACTGAGGCGACAGGAAGAGATGAAGGAACGTGAACGGCTATTGCGAGAGCGTCTTCTTCAAAAGAGACAAGCTGCACAGGAACGGCAGAGGGAAGAAAACAGAGAAGAATTACGCAAGAAACTTACTGAGAGGACAGTTCGCTTAAAAAGTGCAGTGGTCATGAAGAGATAACACCTTTTTGTTGGTTAGGGAAGTTTATCAAATTTCAAAGATTTCAGACCAAGTGTGCAAGAGTAAATGTTTTAATAGACTGATATAAATATGTAAATTAAGGGTGATTGTGTGCATATATATATATATATAAAATGTATGTATGTCCATGTGTGTAGATCTGTGTATATATATATAGATATATATATATATATCACTGTCTGTATATGGATCACTTTTTTAAAACAGTCATTTCCACATGTAAATAAAAATAATCTTAATCATCAGACATAGAACTTTTAACATCTAAAAATGTCTTAAATACTTTTTTTCCATATGTAGTGTTAAATGCACAAATTAAGAGTTTTAGTATATTTTTAAAATACTATTTGTGTTCTATGTTGATAATAACTAATGGTAATATGTGTATACAAACATCAATGAAAATGTGCATATAGATGTGCAAAAGTCTCTCTATGGTTGCAATTATTTTGAATGAATTGAGCTTTAATACACATTTATATGAGAGAATAAAAGGATAGAATGCAAACAAATTAGAAAAATAGTTTCATTAAATAAAAGAATGAATAGTTCATCTTTTAGCTGAGATAATTGCATATTTCCCACCAGTGATATAAGTTGGTGTTTGATGACTGCCACATCTTGACAGGTGATAGCCGTCCTTACCACCAAAATTACAACTCAAACATCCTGATTAATACCTAATTCAACTTGTGAAAAATATATAAGATTCATAAGAAAGGAAGACATCTATATGTCATTGAATTATATTTACATACACTTGTATGATACTTATGCTGTTCTCTGGGTCTACATGGCTACAGCCTAGTGACAAGCATAGTAAGATAACTGGTGACTATGCAAATTGTATGTTTTATTTCAGAGTAACTTTTCTTCACCTTCTTTTTTCATCAAAGGATACCTACTACTCAGCAGAGATTTGATGCTGGAGCTTCATTTTCCAGTTTTGATTTTGGAGTTGACTTCTAGAAATTGTTTAAATCCAGATTTTTGAATAATGATTTTTAAGCCAAATGAAAACATTTTTCACTTGGAAAATTAGTCAGTACAGTCGCTTATCTCCATTTCTCTT
Organism: Sepioteuthis lessoniana; assembly: GCA_963585895.1. Lineage (NCBI taxonomy): Eukaryota > Metazoa > Mollusca > Cephalopoda > Myopsida > Loliginidae > Sepioteuthis > Sepioteuthis lessoniana. The sequence continues at coordinate 136,188,199 of OY757907.1, read as the reverse complement.
AGTTTGGCCGTCTAAACTAAATTTAGTATATATCAAAATTAGAATGGCCTTGACATTGGTTATTTTTTTCAATTTCATGGTTATAGCTAATACTATAAAATTTTGCCAAATAGCTAATCTTTATATTGTTTTAACTACTAAATTAATTTTCATAAAATCTTATACAGCGGGAATTTTAACAAATAAGAGAAGGTATACACAAGCATCAACATGTGTAAGAAATTTCACAGTATTTTTTAGCTATGTTAAAAGCTGATCAGACAAACTCAATCTACAGTGGTTAACTTTGTCAAGTGATAATTAATTATCCTGGAGTGATACTAGATGCCTTGCTAAATACTAAGTTATAAATAAATACATCAAACATTGAAAGTACAAATATTGGCCTTTGCATTAATTTTAGATCTTATTTTTTAACTTGTTTATATGAAGATGGTTACAGGCTGGAGGTGTTCTCACTCTTGTTAAACCTTTCTCTTTTTCATAAATGGAATATCCTCTTGAAAATAAATGGCAAAAGGATTTTTTCATGTATTTTCTATGCACTGGAAGAACATATTAAAAACAGGGTATTGCAATTGTTCATATCCATGAATTTATGTTAATTTTGTAATTCTATAAATGTATGAATGCTTATGACTAACAGTCATTTAACTAAAATCTCAAAAATTGATATTTTCAATGCCAAACGTTTTTTTTATATTGCTCACAAAAACATTCTTTGGCGCTGAATGTGTTAAAATTGTTAAGTTTATTTGATGAGAATTTAGGTGTGATAATTAGATTTTGAAACTAGTTTTTGATTTTTTACAAATAGAGTCCAGATTTGTTCTGAAGAAACCATTATGTTTTAGATCTACTAGACAAGGGAATCTAGATATGAGATGATGAGCAGTAAGTAGTTTGTCTCTTTATCAAACAATCTGAGAATTTTCATTATGATAGAAATGTGCTAAATAATCATAATTAAAATATAAAAAAATTTGACTTGTACACATTTGCAATACTGGCTAAGGTATATGCTATATGCATTGCTATAAAGTGTTTTTATTCAGGAAATTCAACTTTTACTGATAAAAATCTGTCATACATATAACTGCAAATAATTGCAGTTATCTCCCCCTCATCTTTTAACTGACATTCCCCACTGATAAATTTAACTTTTAGCTTTACTAACAAATTTTTATGAAGGCATTCTTCAACTAGTACAGACATCTACATGAGATAGGTAGGACCTGCTACAGTGGCTGCAGACAAAAGTCTAAGAAGTTGCTGTTTCTATTGCAGTACTGCAGTTTTTGCAACAGTGCCTCTTTTCTTTGACTCTACAACTGTTGCTGAAAAGTGAAGTAATTTTGGTGTTTTTCTACCATTGTTCTCTGTTGGTAGATTGAGTCATCCAATGTCAGTGCTTGGTTTCACAGTAAGTGGGTGTTTTTTTAAGGCTGTCCTCTTCCATGGCACTCCTTTGACACAATGACTGTGCTCCAAAATATCTAATCTTTGAGAGCCAGTGGTTTTCCATTCTGTCAGCTCTATTTTGAGCAGTATTGGTTCAATACTAGTGACTTTGACAGTTTTGATGATTTCAATGTTTGTAGTGAAGTTGTCCCATTTGATGTTGAAGATACGGTGGAGTCAGCATTGATGGAATTGTTCAAGGAGACAAATGTGATGGCAATAGGTTATCTAGGTCTCTACACAATACAGGATGATGGTCAAGACTATTGCTTTGTAAATTTTTACTTTGGTGCCCTTTCAAATATTGTTGCTGTTCCAGGCACAGGATAAAGTCTGCCAAATGCACTCATCACCTTAATAAGCCAGTTGTCCATCTCTTTATCAATCTTAGTATTAGAGAATATTATACAAGCTAGGTAGGTAAACATTTGAATTGACTTCAATAATGTCTGACTGATAGAGATAATCAGAGAGTCCCAGCTAGTGGAGGACCTCATTCTTCTTTAGAATCACCATAAGATCAAAAAATTCAGAAGCCTCTGCAAAGCAGGGTGTGATGTG